>BMAW01016125.1:390526-404631 GCA_019974015.1 Nephila pilipes
ATATATATATATATATATATATATATATATATATATATATATATATAATATATATATATATATATAAGCATATTGATATTTGACTATGACTCTGGCCTATGTTAACTCAATTCATTTGTGATGAATCAAATATGTACTAGTCATAAAATTAGAGCATCACAAAGCTTGAACATTTTCACACACACATATAAGAAAACATTCATAAAAATGAAATGCATTTTAATGATTGAAATACTTCACTTTTTATACATCTAACTTAACACAAAAAGATTTTAAAAAATTTAGAACTAACAAACAAACATTTATATACTTACAAACAAATTTCAAATTAGAACAAATATTTATATACTTACTTCAGAAAAGAAATCTTCAAATACTAATTGCTCATTCAAAGCAGAGATAACTTTTACCCTATTAAAAATACAAATGCAAAAATTATGAGAATCATGATAAAGGAGATACGACACAACTTATGTGTTTGAATAAAAAAAATTATATGTCAGTAATAAGTCTTATTTTTTTTAATAGAAACATTCAAAAAAAGTAGTTATTAAGTGTTATTCTTACAGACAATCAGTAATTTGGGAATTATAGAAGTGCATTATAAAAGTAATAGTGGAAAAAAATTGATTACCTATCATGAAATAAAACTAAAACATGGAATTCTGTGAGAACAATTGATAATGGTGGACTTCCTTCTCCTTTATCATTTGGGTATCTATATTAGCTAAGTTTCATTTTCTTTTTCTAATTCAGTTTGCACATTATACCATTCAATTATTTTCTAATGCATTGCTATAATTTTTTTACCATATTAAAATGATAACAATTGGATAAATAAACAGTATATATATATACTCTAAGTAACTTATAGGACTATATATTATGGAAAAAAATAGAATCAAGAATAATCATTGAAAAAATTCCTTTTAATACAATATACATTGTGTGGAACAATTTGCAAACCAATAAAGCACATGTTATTTATCATGAATATTCTCAATGAATATATATTTTTATTTAATATCTTAATTAAAAAAATTATTAATAACAAAACTGTTCAATATAAAATATGTTTTGTGTGAAATACTGGAATATTTTATATAGTTATTGAAAAATCAATCTTTATAAAATATTTGATGATACTGCAACTTTTTAAAGGATACGCTAGCAATTTTTGGCCAGCTCCAATTAAGTTTTGGGGGAATTCAGCTTTATAATTGATACCAGCATACATAACTCCAGGCTCTAAAAGAAAATGAGATTTATAATTTAGATACTCATTAATTATACACTGATATTTCTTGCTGAAGTTAATTTTACTGATTACAGACTATGATCTAAATATAATACTGAATAAAGATTATTAATTAAATGTAAATTAGCATATTTAAGGAAAGTAAAATAATTATGTTGAAGAACTTTCATAATTAAGTAATATTATAGCAAAAATTTTGTATGAAAACTTTCAAATTTAAACTGAAAATGTAAAAAAAGCTCATTGCCATCATATATAAGATATCTCAATAAAAGTTACTTCCATTTTTAATATATCAGACTGAATTTATAGAATATATTTTATTTTTCACAAAATTGAAAAATAAAATATTTACTTTTTTTATATAAAAGAAATATTTAGACACAAAATTGGCTTTTCTGAGTCTAATAAGCCTATGGCAATTTGCTTTTACCAAAATCAAACATCTAACACCAATACTGAACAACTATAATAATTTTAATGTAACAGACAATTGGCCAAAATTATTGCCAAACATATATAGCATTCATAATCATTTTTTAAAAAACTTTTTTGAAACACAAGGATACACTTCATAAATAACAAAACAATCTGGAACAGATCATTCAATTGTAAGTCACTTCGAAAATCAATTTTGCATTTAATTTGTGAGAATCGATTAAGCCTAGTCCTTTAAAGATTAAAAAATTATAATAGTTGCAATTAAAAAAATATTTTTGTTTATTTTTTATATAAAAAACACAAATTTAAATTGGTACAAATATACCAACATGAAAATTAAAATTCTTTTTTAAAAAAATTAACAGTCAGTTGTGTTATTTAGACAATAATACAGTTTTTAATTAAATAATTATTTATAAGAAAACTTATACATATAAACAATTATTCTAAAATATTTTAAAATAGCAACAATTCAGCTTCAAATAAAATGTCAATATTTAAAAAAAAAAAAAAAAAAAAAAAAATAAAAAAAAATTTTTAAATTAAATTAAAAAAAAAAAAAAAATCTTCTAAAAAAAAAATATAAATATTTAAAAAAAAAAAAAAAAAAAAGATGCTGAACATCGATATTTAATTTGAAGGAGAAAAATAAGAGAAATCTTGTAAAACTAAAATGCATTTTTATCATCATTGTTTTGACCTCATAATTCTTATTTAAATGAAGCATTAGATACAGCTCTGCATTTTATACTAACTCTGCACATTATATAATGTAATTTCTAGAATGTTAAGTATTTTTGAAAACATAACTTCACATAACATTCATATGTATTTCAAAAAAGCAGTATAGCATTTGTATCTGTTAGCTGAAAAAAATTAAAAACAGAGAAAAATTTTAAGTAATATTTTTTTTAAAATAATTCACGATTTTTCTTATATTAAGATTTAAAAACTCCTTACCTGTCATCCAAGCAAATGAAGAGGGCAAACCTTTATTATTTAGATAATATAACTGGAGCTTGCTGTAATGCAGCTTACCAGGAAGCTCAATATAACTTTCTATCAAAACAAGGCAAAGATGTAATATAATGGAAGAAAATCTGAAGTATGTAAAACTTCACAAATTATGAGAATTGAATATATAAGTACATAACCACATTAATGTGAATTGTAATTTATTTTTCTCAGATAGAAAATATATCATATAATCCTAATATAAGAAATTAATTTAATTAATTTATAACCTCCAATTTGTGAATATAGAAGCATCCTTGAATAACTCTGTACTTGAATTGCACAAAGTCGCAAATAGCAGGGTTAAAAATTGCAATGACCCTCAAATAACACGGAATTCGAATTTCCCAAAGTCATGAATATTACAGTTAAAAATTAACCTTATCATACAGTATAAATGTACATATAGTCAGTTTATAAGGAAAACTGATTGCCTGTAGTATTTATTAACAATTTAATAATTAATTCTCCTAGTAGACATCCCTCAAATAACATGGAACCAATTAACCATGTTATTCAAGAGATGCCTGAAATCAAACTAGATAATAAAAATTAGATATGTTTTGTATAACAAGTATTGACAATAGTTACTATTTATAGTTCTCTTGCAAGGGTACCCTATTTGGGATTATTTGTCTTTAACTTTTGGCAGAGGTCTCACCAGAATTCATTGGTGAATGAAAATCATACATAAAAATAACTATATGAATATTTCTCTAGAATTTCGCATAACCTGAGTTTAATATTTGGGAACAGTCTACATCAGAATTTGTCAATTAATGAAAATCATAGGTAATAAAATAAACAACAAAAAATGAAATAAAACTGAAACTATTAATACACTAAAAATGGTTATTCAATGCATGATTATTTAATTTAGCTATAGTGATAATCCAAGTGCATTTTTCAAAACATTTTCAACTCTAAATGAAAAGCTAAATTATAAAATAAATTTTTATTTCTAATTTAATGCACAATTTTTTTACAAAATGTACTTTTGTTTTAAATTGCAAGCTTCTCTGTTTCCTAATAAAATTCATTTTTCCTTATATAAAGACATGTAACTTTAAAATAGGCTAAGTCAAACCATTAATATTTTTATTTCAAAATTTATAATGTTCTATGTTTTAATAATGCTACTCTTTATAATGACTTCATTCATTCATGATTTAAGAATATTAAGAAAACATCAAAAACCCAGTGAAAATATAAAAGTTGAATTCAATTATTATAATCTGCTACAATACAATATCAGCTTGGATCACATAGACCCAAAGGAAAAATACCAAAACAGTTTCAGGAGGTTAGCATGCTGGATGTAACAATTCCCTTGTTTATTAAAATTATTAACAATGCTGTTTATAATAGCATATTAATATGTCAAAAAAATAACAAAATTCGGGTATGTTTTTAACTCTAACCAAACAGTGCAATGAAACATAAAACTTTTTAAATATATTAAACATAAAAAAAAATAATAAATACCAGGTACATCTTTGTAATAGTTGAAAACATTTTGTAGGTAAGGTGGGTCTCCAGAATTTATGTTTCCCATGAACTGAAATAGGCGACTAGAAAAAATAAAGTTGAATTAATTAAAATATGAAGACAAATTTTAAAAAATGTATGAAGATTAATTGACATCAACAAAATGCAGTTCCTAATTACCTTGGAGTAGTTGCAAATACAAAATAATTATCAGATGCAATTTTATGAAAAACTAAGCCAGTTATGATTTTAGAATCTGCAATAATGACACTGCTAGCTCCCACATCAAAAACCTAAAAAACAAGTTTATCAAAACGTTAACTATTTATACAAAAATATAATCATACTGTATTTTAAATCAGTAAACAATCAATATGAAGTAGAATAAATTGGCAAAAAAAATTAAATTGTTAAAAGTAATTAATTTTATTGCAAAACCAAATGCGTGTTAATTTTTATTTAATTCATAAAAAAGTTTGAGTTTTAAACATACTTAAAAGTTGGTGAATAAAATAAATAATAATGACAGATTAATATTGACATTTAGTTAACATAACATTTTTTTTAAAATACATTAAAAAAAAGGAGCACCTTTAATAATTTTAGCAATTTTCTTCCTTGCTCGATAAAATTAATATCACTGTTAATAGCTCAAAAGGAGTTAAATTATGGTATTAAGTGATTAAATAATTAACTTCTAAAATAGAATTTTCTCATTACAGAATTTTATCCTTTTTTGCAGTATTAGATAGAGATTGTTCTAACAGCTTAGGTTTCGATTTACATTTGAATCTGATTATTAGTTCCAGATAAATAAGGAAAAAATCAATAAAGATTGTTTTTAACTTAATGAAGTGGTCCAATTTGTACAAGAATCATATCATTAGGTAGTTGGTTCTCATTTGAATATTTTTATAAAATAAAATTTAATATTTTAATAATACAAATAAAATAATAAACATGCATGAAAATTATAAGATGAATTTTCATAAAATCATTTAAAAATTCTACATTCTATGTTAATAAATTCATTACAAATTATTTCCATTAAGCTAGCAAAAAAGATTCATTAAATAATCTAATGCTGTATTTCAGCTAATCTGCCTACATTTCAAAAGAAAAAACATCTTCACAAATATTTTATATGGAGCCTGGCACATAGATGATTTCCAACACAAATTAGATAACTGGAAAAGTTTAAGTTAAATATAAAAAAAAATTAAAATAAGTTCTTTACAAGGAAATAAATTTTTCAAAAAGAGGTGATCAAAGGTAAGCATTGTTTTCATAGGGGTAAGAAAATTTAATTAGATAGGTTTAGGAATGGAATTAGATAGGTTTATTTTATTCAATTTTTTTACTTTCCAATATAATGCATAAAATCCAGAAGAAAGTTGTTAATAAAATTAAATTAACAGTCTAAATGAACCAAATTAAACATAAGATCATTAAAAAAAGTTATCAATTAACAGAGATATAACTTTAAATTTTCTATTTTTCAAAAGATACAATCAAATGAAAATGATTTGTTAAACATAACAATGTATAGAAATAATTAAGTAAACTGGCTGAGTGTGTACTCCAATTGTCTGGAGATAGAGATGCCTTGTAATCAGCACAAAGATTAATAATTTAAAATTTACAGTAGGTAATTTTTCTTTGTTTGCTCTTTTCATTGAAGAATATATACATAAAATAAATTAATTACTCCAAGTTTTACTATATGTATATCATCTTCAACCTGTTATTACAGTAATACCTTCAAGAAAATAAGTACTAGACAATTTTATAATTTTTACTCATGGTTCAGTCAATTGAGAATAAGGGTAATTAAAATTAAAATAAGAAATTTTTACACTATTGAATTCAATTTATAAAATTACATGAATTTCTGCAGTATGAAATGTGGCCTAGATAAAAAAAAAAAAAAAAATTCAGCTGTTTAACCCAAACAATGTCAGACCATATTAGTAAACAAAAAAATAAACAGGTAATACTTGAAGATCACTTTTTTGAAAGATCTCTTTTAAAAGTAATGATTTCAAAGGTTATTAGGTTTTTTTTTTTCCTTTTAATTTTGTTTGTAAACACATATTTTTAGTATAATTTAATGGCAACCATAAGAATAATATTGCCAAATTATATGCTTGTAGAGATAAGTTAATACCTGCTTAAAATACTGTTCTGGACTGCTTTGAAAAAAAGGCCTTTCATCCCCACAGGCTAGTTCAGTCTCAAATATCAAACCTAAAAAAATGAATGTAATACATTATTTTACAAACAGAATAGAATATGCACAGGATGTTACTAAAATCAAATAAACAAGTTTGTTTCTGACTCAAAATTATTTTACCTGATAAATCATATCTTTAAAAAATGAAAATAATTTTTATTACAAACTGCTGAAACAAAAAGGAATATTATTGCACATATTATTCAAAATATATGAATATTCATCCTATTTGTTTTACTTTGTTTAAATAATTAATAAATTTTCTATTTAACCATAAATCCATATTTATTATTAATAAATAGTTAATAATGAAAATGAAATTTTCTTTTATTATTATTCTTAATTACATATAATACTAAACATTGGAATATAAAAAAAACACATCCTTGTTCAAGGATTCTCAAATATGTACAAATTTCAGCTATTTTAAAATACAAGACATATATTAAAGCTACTCTTTTAATTGCTTCATTTTTATTCATTTTCAAATTATATAATGTTTCCATAAAATTTCCCCTTCAAATAAATTCATAATAAACTTAGAAATTCCTGATTATTCCATTCAGACATGACAATGCATATTGTTCATAATTTTACACTTGTTTAGCTACAGAAAAACTTAATCACTTTTCTTTCAAAATACAATTTTCCTTTTTAAAGAAAAGAAAAAATGCTTTTAACAATAATTTATTCACTTAAATAAATGATGAGGGCAATATTTTAAAAGATTAAAACTAATTTATAACTATCTCAATAATTATTAAATGAATTATTCTAATAAACATTCAAAATTCCCTATATAATCATCTCTATACATATATTAATAAATATGCTACTAAAATGGAGTTCACATTTTTGTGGGGGGGGGGGGCGTTAATATTACATAAGTTAAATTATCAACATTTAGGTCAAAAATATATCTTGTATAAAATTGAAGAGACATACTGTTTTTCATACTTGAGAGTTACAATAGATAAAAAGGAAACCACGGATGAAGAAATAAAAACTAGAATTAGAAAAGCCCAACATTCATTCAGAAGAATACATAAATTCTCTAAAGCTTCAAATATAAATACTAAATTCTGATTACATATATTCAATGCAACAGTATTAACAGTCCTTTTTTACAGAATCAAGACTTTGAAACTCACTAAATTACAAGAACAGAAATTAAATGCTTTTCAAACAACTTGTTTCAAAAATATTCTTAAAATATACAAGCCATATAAAATTTCAAGCATTAAATTGTATATTAAAATATCTGCATGAATTAAGAAATGATACTGGAAATGGATTGGACATACAAGTACACTTAGAATGCAATCTAATAAAAATAGAAGAATGGTGCTGACAAGGGCATCAGATGGAAAGTGAAAGAGAGGAAAACCAAGACCACATGACAATGTATGTCTATATGAGATATAAAATTCAATTGGATGGCAAGTTGGGGAAGTAGATGAAGGCAGAGTTAGATTGAATTAATAAAGTAATAAAGCAATTCATTACATGTTATGCAAAACTAATCAAATTTTTTACATCCATATTCATTCAAATGAATATTTTTAATGCACTAAATAAACTTAATGGAAAACTTTTTGATCCAAAAAATATTTATTACACAAGAAATTATTTATAATGTATTCAATGTAATAAATAAATTTAATGTTTATAAAAAAAATACAAATAACTTAAATAATGTACACTATTCAAATAAAATGCAAATTACACACACAACTCAAATACACTAATGAGCATTTATTACTCAGCAAATATTGATGTCTTACCATTTGTAGTTCCTATAAGAATTAGACCAGTCGTATTATCATTAGGAATAAGAGGATTCCAAGCAACTGAACTTATAATGTGACCCTAGTAAATATAAAAAAATAATAATAATCAATTACCAAATTTTTTAAAAAAAGTCAGGATACATAAAAAATACTTATCAATTTCAAGCACATTATATGATATTGTAAAATAATATGATAAAAAAAATCTTTGTTTAAAGATTAATTTATTTAAATTATTATGAATTTAAAATAAATAAATAGGGCAAAAAAAGTACAATATGAAAAAAAAACAAATAAACATAGATAAATGAATCCTTTCTAGATCATTGCTTTGATTATTTTTGAGAAAAAAAATGCATAAAAAACATTTTACATGTGCTTCTTAAAATTTTTTATTTTAGTTACACATGATTTTTTAAAAAAATAAATACATATTCAAGGTGATTATAAAAATTTTGCTTACATATGACTCAATGGAAAGTGTTGCATTTCAGGGAATGAAATAAACGTTTGAATGGAGCTATTATAGAGTGCACACTTAAGGATGATGTGAAAACAATAGTCCAGTTCTCACAATTATGTTAATGACAAAATTTCAAATGATAATACCTATTTTTTGTTCATGAAACTTAATCATAGTAAAAAACTACAATAAAATTGGAACAATATTCATGGCATGAAAAATGGTGGTAGAGGCAATTGATATTAAATTAACAATATGACTATGTAAAACATTCAAGAAGCTACAGCAATTTTATTCGGTACTTTTCCATTTTACTGGCACAGGCAATAAAGTTGCCAAAAATGATACAACTGATGCCAAATGGAATATGTGTATACTGTGTGTTGTTGCAAATAAAGTCTGCTTGGCAAGATTTGCACTGGCGAAATGGTAGAGTATCTTTTATACATAATAAAAAAAAGATTTAATTACAATGAGATTAAAGATTTAATTACAGGTAAAAATTCAATGACAGATTAAAATTATATGTTACAGAAAATCCGTGTAGTGCCACTATTTTATGCTCCTACAATAGCACTTAGCAGAGACACACAAAAAAAATGGAAATACTAACCATGGCTTTCACCAGAATGTAAATTACTGCACCAATTAGGCTACACTATATTCTGATCTGATACTTAGCTTATGGGATCTCGAAAACAGAAAATATGAAGGTATGCAGGTTTCCTACAATGAAGTAAAACATTGCCATAGCTGACACCATTGCTCTATTCAAAGAAAAAAACACAGTGATTTGAATGTTATGTATTGCTACCTTGCCCTTGAACTGAAACAATATACCTGTGACAGAGAAACAAGTGCAGTGAAATGGTAAAGTTTTATTGCACAAACAGAGGCAATGTGCATCCATAGCAGAAACCACCAATTAAGATCTGGCCCCTTTTCTGTGCAAGCTGTATGGGATTTGATATACAAATTTTAAGAAACTGGTTGCACATGTGATCAATCTAATTCTGAATACCTGTTGAGGTTTGGTCCTACTGAGATTACTGAAGAAGTACACCAGATGATAACTAATAGTCTTAGTACAAATCCACAGTTTCACACATCTGTTTCAGGATGTGCCAGATTTTATGGTCCACACAATTATTTCTCTTTTCTCCACATATTTCTGTACCAGTTTCACTATCTTCAGATGCAGAAAGCAGATATTCACCCAGTAAAAATGCATTTTACTATATAATTCCTCATCCAATATGATACTTATAACAGATAGCCCTAATGCCTCTTGCAGACCGATGAAGCATATTTCTCATTGACTGCTAATATTAATTTGAAGATGTGTGTATGCTGGGCAAATACCAAACAGCATGATGTGGTTGCAATTTTCATTATATGACGTAAAAGCCACTATGTGGTGCAGGGTATCAAGCACCTTTTCGCTTTTGGTGCTAACTGTTTTCTGCCACTAGTCTATGAATGAATTAATAATGAATGGCATGACCAGTTACATTATGAATAAATGTTGACCAGTAATATTTCATTCCCAATTAATTTGTTATCTTCACATGGTGTGTAAGCAAAATGGTTGTCCTCCCCACATAAGATGTTCTCTCAAACATTTGTTAACACAAACACATTGGTGACAGAATTATCTCCCAACACTTCCCATTCTGATGACCCCCAAGGTTACCCAACTCTCCAATGAATTTCTTATTAAGAGGATATCTGAAATACAAAGATTATGCATCAAGTCTGCAAACTTTATCTGTTGTGAAAGCTGCCATCATTAGTAAGATTCAACAGATTATTCTTCACATGATATTGTTGCAATTTTTTTGAGCATCTACTGCATGCAAAGTGTCTTAGTGTGTGAGGGCAGACATGTCAAACATTTTTGAAACACAAAATTTTTTGCTTTGCTATCGCTTCTGTTTTTTATTAGTTGTTTTCACTTTTTCTTTCAGTTTCTATCAAACATCACAGTTTTTCAAGCAAAAAATACTGTTCAAACTCAATTTTGTGTTTTTTCTACAATGAGGATCATTTCAAATTTTGTCACTGTTACTGTAACTATGAAAGCTGGGCTATTGTTCTTATTATTCTGTATTATTCTTCAGTGCATACCTTTTAATACCAGCATTCAGATGTTTATTCTGTTCCCTCGAATACAGCACTCACTAGATTTAATCACACAAAGTGTTTTTATATTCATCCTGTATGCATTACACTCATGCTCTGAGAGAGAGAAAAAAATTCAAGCAGAATGAAATCAGTTATTAAATGCAATAATTAATATCAAAATTCAGTTTAATTAAATTGCATGCAAGAATATATACATATTATTTATTTAAAGTGTAAAAATTAATACCAAAAAAATTAAATTAAAAATACTGATCTTATTCTACTACTTAAATAATCCTCAAACTTTTTAAATACCTTCATTTTACTGCAATGTTGTGGTTTCTTTGATGTTCTATACAAAAGTACATTTTCTAATGGTAAATTACTTTCAGGATGAATTAAACTTATCAGAAGATTATCCCCAAATCTGTCATAGAATAATTCATATATCCTAGCTTTTTCACCAGTACTTTTTTGAAGATCAATATCTGAAAAATATATTGATTTTAAAATATCACTAGGAATAAATAATGTTATGATATATTAGGTTAATGAACAAAATAATTCATCAGAATAATATTTTCAAAATACACTTTCAAGGCATTATTTCAAAAGTAACCAAAAGATTATTTTTACTTTTAGATATGAAATAATTACTTAACCCTAGAACACTAGCATGTTTATGTATGCCGCTATCACTTGAGAAATGCAAAAATTTATGTACTTATGTAAAATTCATTTATTTGCTCATATTACATTAATATTGGTTCTAAATATAAGGAAAGTGTTTTCCTTTTAAATTTAACATAACCTACACAATTGAAAAATAAAGTTCAATAATAAATAGGTATCAATACAATTATATGTCTATACAGAGGGACACGGCTTCTGGTGCTCTCCAACTGTAGCTTTTCTACATTTACGTTAGATGTTGCTCTATACCTTCCACCAGAAAAAGTTACATCGAACATAATTTATTCAAATAAACATTAGAGATAATATATCAAGGGAGAAATAGAGTATAGCCTTATATTCTTTTTAAATTTATATCTATGATTATAAACTATTAATTTAATTATAAAAAAAAATTCCTTTTGTGTTAATATTTGAATATATTTTTTTCCTACTTAAAATTTAACATCTATAATATTTTTTTTACAAAAAAATCTAATGAAATGTTCTTAATTATTGTGATTCAAATTTTATTACAGTTACTTAAATTGTATCGAGAACAAAAAGAAAGAAAAATTGAACATACTAAAATTGACCCAATAAAAGATTAAGTTCATTATATTAAAATTTTGGTTATTACATAAAAGTTCTTTCAACAACAAATACAAAAAAGGTATTTTTTAAATAAAATAAACAAATAACTAATTTTCATTTAAAAATATTCAATATAAATTATTGAAAATTAGCAGTTTCCAAAATTCCACACACACACAACTAATTTACAATTATACAATCAATATTATGCAAAAATTTGAATACCATCAAAACTATCAGGTTGTGTAAGATCCATTCTTCTAATTTTATTTCGCATTCCAAGAACAAGTTTGCTGTTACTTACTGCCATATGAGTAACATAATCACTTGGACTAAAAAATAAGTAAATAAAAATAATAAATACTTCAATTTATTCTGTAGCAAAAATTTAAAAAAAAATCATTATAAATTTGATACTTTAATATATTGTGACATTTTAATTTTTGCAACATGTATTCACTTGATACCAAGTTTTTAATACCTGCTACTTTAAATAATTACAAAAACATTTAAACTATTAACCACTCAATAGAGCAATTTTTTAAATGCAGGATGACTCAAAATAAGAAATAACATGATATTAAGCAACAGTTACTAAGTATTATTAACCACTTAATAGCTTATTCTGAATGTTGTTCAGATAGCACATCTGTTTACATACCGACTATCTTAAGAGTCTCTTGGGTTAAGATAGACAGTATATAAGCAAACAAGCTGTTTGAGTGACACCTGGAATAAACTTTTACGAGGTTAAAAAAGATGATCAAGCACATATTTATTAATGGAAACAACACACATAATGAATTTTGGATAAAACAATTTTACAAACTTTCAGAAAATAAACATTTATACTATTATCTTTGTAACTTCTAAGCATATAAATACAATATGAGAATAAATTTTTAAAATCATATTGTACTGTAAGAATCAAATCTGAAAATGAAAAAAGAGTTATATAATTACCTATAGTCAATTCTCCTTTTAGTGAACATGGGAGTCTCATCTTCTAAATTTGCATTAATAATTCCAGCTGTTGTCTAAAACATTTAAAAAATAAATATTTCAGATAAATTAATCAAATCTAAAATCTTTAATTTTGTGTTTAATTCAATGAAAATGTTCTTTATATAATTTCGTGAATTGTAGTGATATTTAAAAATTTTAAGTTAACCTTACCACAGCTGATATGAAGCTTCCCTTACAAGAACACTACCTCCTGCATATGTGTCCGTTTCCTGTATGTTACACACAAGATATCAAGCATTTGTATCTCTCCATATGTGAGCATTTTGAGAATAACTCTATAATGCAAAGTGGGACTCATCGGTGAACAGAACAGACCTTCACTGATTTTCAGTCTACATGACTAACGTGTTTAATTAAAATGCTCCTTCCTGTGGCAAGAAGTGTGCAGGACCACAATATTGGTCACCTAGCATTTGACCTCCTTAAAGCAAACTTTTTCATACTGTTATGGCTGATATTGTCCTTCTTATAACAGAAATAAATGCAAATCTAAGAGAGATACAGTTGCAATCTTATTGCAACATGCACTAAGTTACAAGTACCAATCATCTGAAGAAGTGGTAACTCATGACCAACCTTTAGTAGGTCTTAGAGAAGCTGAACCAACAGTTAAAAACTGGTTTCAAAACTAACTTACCATAGAACAATCGACATTAGCCCTTTTTGCAACATCAGACTGTTGTTGACCTTCTTCTAATTGGCCTATGGCTCGATTATACAATTCTGCTGGCAAATGTCACTCCGAACCCATTTTTATACTTTGGCTATCTTGATATTGTTTATATACCACCATTCATCAGAAAGAAGTTCCCTCCAAAACAATTGGTTTTAAGCTGTATTGTATGTATGTAAAATGATGGCAATGCTGCTATTTTGCATATTGCTAATTGATGTAGCTTGCTTTAACCCTCCAAGCATTTTACTTTTCTGTGTAAAGCTATGATTAAGGTGATCCCCATAAGCATAGCTGTGAGTGAGTGAGTGAATGTAAAGTTTATTGGC
>BMAW01016125.1:405031-502338 GCA_019974015.1 Nephila pilipes
GCCAAACAAGATTAAACTGTGGTCTAGACATGAAGTTGAAAAAAGGTAAAAGTGGTTGACAAGAAGGAGGGTCGAAAATAGAGAAGGATCGCTAGGGTATCCCGGGAGTGCATCACCCGTGTTTACCAAAGACAGTAAACCCCATGGGAAAGAAAAAGATCACTAAGGTGCCTCGGGGTCATGATGCCCGTACTTACCTGATGAAGGCAAGTCCCTGAGGTCCCCTGATATAATCCCCAGGGGCAGGGTGCCCGGCTATACCCCCAGACGCTGGGTACCCATTTTAGTCGCCTTTTACAACATGCATGAGCTACAGTGAGACTATACTGTCATCCCCGGTCACCACACGGGTCCCATAAGCATAGCTACCGATAGCGAAAAGATTTATCTTATCTTTCACAACATCTTCGAAAAAGTAGAATATACATTCAGAAAATATATGTTTGAACTGTTTGGGGCAATTCATGGCCATACAGAATTATTTCTTAGGTCGCTTTGAAGTTGGACAGGGTGGGATTATACGTGCATAATTCTTAATCTGTAATACATCCAAATCTTAAGAATTTCTAACAACTTTAAGCTGATTCATTGCAATTTTTCAACATGTTGCTGAATTTTTAGATACCAAAGTATTTATATGAACAGTATACATTTTTGTCTACTTCTCTCTATATATAATCTATAATATTAGATTAATATCTACTAATTTTGTACTTTATATAAACATAATGGTAATTTATATTAATATTTTTTTTAGTCTTACCATTTCTGGTATTACTGGCTTGCCAGTCATATATCCGGAAGATAATGATGCAGCTTGTTCATACTGATCAAACAAAGATGCCATTTTGCCAAATAATAGTGTGTGGTTCCTATAACAAAATCCAACATATAATATACAAAATTGAGACTTTGTAAGGCATTTATTTTCTGATTTATAATCACTAATAGTTATCAATCTATAGATTTAAACATTGAATTAAAGAAAACAAAAAAAAAATTCCATTATGAAGTATGCAACAATATAACTAATGCTGATTACTGTTCACGTTATGTGATCAAAACCCTGTTATAATAGAAAGTCATATTAGAATCAAAACAACATAACTATTCCAATAATTAATCAAAAAGTCTGAAGACTTATAAATAAAGAAATATAAAAAGTGTTCACGATTAATCTATTTTTAAATCAAATCAAAGAAATCTAAGATACAAGGCCTCCAGTCCCTATTTAATTTCAATTAGTGTGTATAATTTTAAGTGGGTTTTTTTTTTTTTTCCAAATGTTTCCCATATAAACTAATTTTATACTATCCAAGAAGAAATTCAAATGGGTTGATCATAATTATAAACAAACATAGTTTACAAACAAAATTAATCAGTTATACATTATATATATATATATATATATATATATATATATATATAATGAAAGACAGATTTTGTTGTTTATAACATCTCTTATAAATAAGTCAGAATATGCAACTTTTATGGGTCTATAAATATTTAAATATGAAATTAAATAATCAAAGAATCATTCTTAATTTTAACTTCCTTCAATTTTTTCAGTGAAAATTTTTTGGGTTATTTTAATTGTATTCAGTCATATATTTTGGACACGATAAAGCTTAAAGTTGATAAAGTCCAGCAAGCAGTTAGCATGATATTTTTATTTTTTACAATCAGAATTGTTAAATACGTTTTAAAATCCACTAGAATAAAGTTTGAAATAAAAAAAATCAAAACATAAGTAAGCAGATAATTGAATAACAAATCTCCCCATATGAATCATATAAAATCCCTAACCATTTAACCAATATCAGTTATTAATGAAAACTCTAATGTTCAAAACACCAATTACATATTTTTTCACACACCAGTGATTTAACTTGAAAATAATTTCTTTAGTTATACTCCTGGTTTATTTTTAACAAAAGTTATTTGTAAAATGAATTTTTTACAAAAATTTGAAAATGCAGCCAGCTTACATTCTCACCCAATTATAAACTTAGTGTCAAAGAATTATACTTTATTTTTTAAACCCAAAAAAACTATCAATTACAAATAACTGAACCATAAAGAAAACCATTACATTGAATAGCACCAATTCTTCGATTGCCATTAGATTTTGAAAAATATCCACACATTTTTTCTACAATGCATACAAAAATAAGATAAGAATCACTGACAACTTTCAAGCAACAAATTCCACAAATAATTTACCAATTGTATAAAATTAAAAAAATATTGTAACTGTTTCATTTGATTTAGAAAGATCTCCAACTATCAATAAATGAATCTGTATTAATTATCAAAAGCATGATAATGACAAGTCTAGCTAAATATTTTATTTAACAGTCTATTTTGAATGAATAATCTATCTGAATGTTTTACTTATTTTCAACACGTACCTTCTTAAGGCTTATGAGAATATTATTTTTAAAAATTTTGAGTCAAGAAAGATTTTGAGACGGAAATATTCGTTCCATTTAAAAGCTGAATTAAATCACTCCCTCTCTAGCAGAAAACCAAAACAAACACATAAAGTTTCCATTGCCAAATTACTTTTCCCTAATGTATTATTTAATAACAGTAAGCATAAGTTCTCTGTATCGGTAAATGGAAACAATGGTAAAATCTTTCAACTTTCAGATGAAAAATAATTTAACTATCATAAAATAATCGAATAGAAATTTTCAATTATTACATTTCATTAATTTTCAAAATTCCCTATTTCATAAGGGAAAATTAATTGGAAACTAAGAGAAATACTAACTGTAACTGATCCTGTTTGTTATTGTTGACATTCTGTAAGAAAATGCGGTTCCTAACTTTTATACAGTGAACAAAAAGTGTTAAATTCTGATTATAAAATTTTGCATTGTAAGTCATCGACGAGTTATTATTATTATTATTTTTTTTTGATTATTTATTGTTGCATTCAAACATTTTAAAATCACATCAATATGTCTCCGATATCACTAAATATACTCTACTTTGAAGTGCGTAAATATGTATTTAATAGAAATTATATCCGGTTTTGCTCTAAATTATCTGCGAAACCTCTTCGCAAAGTGAAATCGCTTTCAACTGAACATAGAACTCAGCGATTTATTGATTTTAAATCGGTTTCTGCAAAAGGTGGAAAAGGAGGCGATGGCCAAATTTCATTCCTAAAATTATACAGGAATCCTTTTGGTGGTCCGTCTGGTGGAGATGGTGGTAATGGAGGTCATGTAATTTTTCAAGCATGTGGTACAGTAAAATCTTTAGAAAAAGTACCAGTTGTGTTAAGAGCTTGTAATGGTGTTGACGGTAAACCCAAACATATGCATGGTGCTAACGGCGAACACTTCATAGTTAAAGTTCCCATTGGAACAATGGTTAAAGAAAATGATATTATGCTATGTGACTTGAATGAACAAGATGCAAAATTCATTGCAGCAAGGGGTGGAGCAGGGGGCCATGGTAACCATTTCTTTTTGTCAAATGAAAACAGACATCCGGACATAGCAGAGAAAGGCGCATCTGGTGAGGAGCGTAAGTATGATCTTGAATTAAAAATCATGGCCCATATTGGATTAGTTGGATTTCCTAATGCTGGAAAATCTACTTTGTTAAGAGCTATGTCAAGAGCTCGCCCCAAAATCGCTGCTTATCCATTCACAACTCTTAATCCACACATAGGTATTGTTCATTATGATGATTATGTTCAACTTGCAATTGCTGATCTACCAGGCTTAATTCCTGGTGCTCATGAAAATAAAGGGCTAGGAATATCTTTCTTGAGACATATTGAAAGATGTTCTGGTATCTTATATGTCATTGATGTATCCATTGAATCACCTCTTGAACAATTAGCTTGTCTCAAATATGAATTGGAACAATACCAAAAAGGTCTTTCTTCCAGGCCTCATGCTATAGTGGCGAATAAATGTGACTCGGAAGGAAGCAACGAAAAGGTAGAAGAATTGAAGCAGAATGTGACCATGCCTGTTTTTCCTGTGTCAGCTAAATTTGGCAATAACGTACTAACTCTTCTAAAATATATTAGAAAGCTATATGATGAAGGTGATAAACCTATGATTTGGTAGATCCAAATAAATGATGTATATTTTCTTTTGGTTTGTTCATTTTGTAAAGAGTCTGTATATAAGATATTTTTCATGTACATTCAAAATAAACAAATGCAAAATATTTCAATGAAAAAGTTTATTTATATGAATTTAACTTATTCTGAGTGATATAAAAAATATAAAATATTTTGAGAATGTCAATGTAGTAGTGCATTCTTATATTTTTTTGAATAAAAGTAGATAAAATAATCAAAAAAGTACGTATGTTTACATCATGTAGAATCTGCCTATAAATTTGATACTTTTTAATTAATTGGATGCCTACAATAATTCATCACCAAATGTGATATTTTGTTTATATTCAAGTCTCAAATAGTAATACATTAACATTGTTTCAAATAAGAGATAAAAATGAATACCAATACAGTTTCAAAAATAATTTGATAAAATCCCTTTTTGTAATTTTCCTATTTTTATGCAGATTATGTTGTTATTATTACTAGGCAGGTTGTCCAGTTTTTATTTTAAATTCAAGAAAGAATAAATGAAACTTTTTTTTTTTCACTTCCCTTCATAAAAACTATAAATATCTTTAGGTTTATCATTCCTACCTCTGGTTCTTTCTCATTTACCTTCTTTAACAAATGATAAATTTCATGTTCTCAAGATGGCTTTGTGACTTTTTTTTTTTTTTTTTTTTTTTTTGTTTCCTAAGGAATAAACAAAGATGAGAGGCCATGCTGATGAGTCTTGATGAACTTTCAGTATTTTAAGCTATTCTTGACATTCTATCTTCCCTACATTTCTGGAGTTTACTTCAAATCACAGAAACACATTTTTTTCTTCCTTAAATGAGTATTTGGTACAACTTAGCCCAAATAACCCTTGTACCAGTATAACAAACTTATCTGTCTTTGATTATATTTCATACCTATCTTTGGTAACATAGGGATCATGGTTGGGAATGTTTTCATTTAATCATGGGTTCGAACTCTAATGACACTAAAGACCTGCCTTGTCGCTGGGCTGATGCTCATTAAATCTTATCGATGTCCCTCATTTAATGTAATTTGGATGTTGGAGAGGTAGATTCTAAATTAGGTGTTAACCTTGCCATTTGATTGAGATTAAAAATAATGGGGTCCATCACCAAAAGTCCTCATGTGGCTTCTCTGTGCAATCTTAATGAACAATCACAATCCAAGTAGCATTCCATTAACAGTAAAATACTATAAAAGTATTATTTATCAAAATTCTTAATTTTTTTTAAAAAAAAATTTAATTGATAAATTTGTATATTGCTGTTGTAATTGTGTCATTAAGTTGTATGAATATGAACTATTCGTACTTTGTATATATCAAATTTAACTCTTACAGAAAACATATAACATTGTGTAAATATAGCTGCAAAAATCTGTTAGAAGTCTCTAATATGTTATCTATATATAACTTGTTAATCATTTGAGAAATTTTTAAATATTCAGCATGTTAAATTTAGTAACATTCCTTTTAATGTATTTTACGACCCGTGTGGTGACCGGGGATGACAGAATACTCTCACTGTAGCTCATGCATGTTGTAAAAGGTGACTAAAATGGGTACCCAGCGTCTGGGGGTATAGCCAGGCACCCTGCCACTGGGGATTATATCAGGGGACTTGCCTTCTTTCGTCAAGTACAGGCATCATGACCCCGAGGTACCCTAGTGATCTTTTTCTTTCCCATGGGGTTTACTGTCTTTGGTAAACATGGGTGATGCACTCCCGGGATACCCTAGCGATCCTTCTCTATTTTCGACCCTCCTTCTTGTCAACCACTTTTACCTTTTTTCAACTTCATGTCTAGACCACAGTTTAATCTTGTTTGGCACAGCATAGCCTTGTCTGGCTCTTGTGCCAATAAACTTTACATTCACTCACTCACTTAATGAATTTTACATTTGCTTGTTTGGGAAAGATAAATTTTTATGATAATGTGTGTTTAAATCTTATAAAAGATTTTCATATTTTAAATAGTATTTTATTTATGCATGAAGCTCATTAATTTAAAAAATATATTATATTTACTCATGCTTAAGCTTTCATGGAAAGAAATTGAGAGAATTAATAAGAGTATTATTAAAAAGTTTATTTTAGATCTGATCTTCGGCACACATTTTTTTTAAATTTCATTTAGTATCATTGAAGGGTACAATTTTGTTCAAAAGCGAATGAAATTAAGTAGAAAAAAGGAATTACATTAAAATTAATTGTATTTTTTATTTACTAGAGGGGATAAAAGTTATCCTTATAAACTATGAAAAATATTTTAATCGCTCTGTAATCAGTGATTTTCGAAAGTCTTTGAAAAGATCGAAATTAAATTTATTGGTCTGTATGAAGATACATTGAGAATAATAAAAGTTGCACTTTCAAAAAGCTGTAAAAGAAAAAAAGAACCACTGGTCAGAATGACCTGATATTTCATCTTAATTAGTATACATGAAGCAATGGGAATTTGTTTCGTTAAAGAAAGAAAAATAGTTTAAAAATGGACTGATAGATGGCACTGTACTAGTTATAAGAGGCTAAAAAAAGATTGCTGTTAAGCATATGCCACTTTTAAAATGTTAATTAAATGAAGTGACATACGTACCGTACATTACACGCATAATAAAAGAAAACGTGCAGTTCCTGTTATTCTGCGTCTGAAAAGGTAGTTATGATTATATCAGTGAAGGATCGGGCTATACCTGTGAAGCTTTTTTACAAGAATGGTGACTGCACGACAATTGCATTGAAAAAATTGCGGACATTAAAAGGTAAGAGTATAAAAAGTGGCTATGGTCCAATGACTGCATTCGGTCTTCAGAAAATGATAGATAAATTCAAAGAGACGGGTTTATTTGACGAGAAATATGGCAGAGGGAGGAAATCTATTGCTTCCATGTCGGTGGGGGATTTGGCAACAGCATTGGGGGAAGCATCAAACAATGCTTTGAGAACGTGCAGTGCTCGGAGAATCGCCCGAACTTTAGACATGCCTATCAACACCGTTCATCATATTTTACGAAATATCTTGCAATGTAATCCATTTAAAAATACGTATGTTCAGGAACTGGTTCCTTCTGACCTGCCAAAATGAGAAACTTCCGCCCTGCAATTTCTTTCTCGAATAGAAATGGACTATACATGGCTATGGAACATTCTGTGGGTAGACAAAATTGAAGAATATGGGAAAGATGAAAACCGTTCTAAATACAGCCATTGCCTCTTCACTCTCAAAAAGTTACTGTAGTGAGGATTTAAGGCATCATGTATCGCTGGCCCTTTTTTTTCGAGGAGATTGGTCCTTCGGGTCCTGTTATCTGTACAGTCAGCGGGACGTTATGAATCTCTTTTGCGCTACTAACTCATTCCATCACTGCAACATCGAAGGTGTAAAAATAGCACAATTTTTATTTAGGATGGTGCTCCACCACACATTTCAAATCCAGTGAAGCAGTTTCTCAACAAGCATTTGAAAATGACAGAATTATCAGTCGCCATTTCCCAACAGCCTGGCCGCTACGATCAGCTGACCTGAACCCTTGATACTTCTGGCTGAGAGGTCACCTAAACCATGTATTGCGAACATAATCCATGTACTGCAAACCAAAAATTGCGAACTTAGCTGACTTGAAAACACATATTACGCAGCAAATTTACAGCATCACAATTAATGCACTATGATCTGCTGTGGCACATGCTGTTTTGCGCTTTCGACTAGAGGCAGAACACTGAACATTTCTTAAGTAAGTCTAACAGCTTATTCACGACTTCCTTTTCTTGATGGTTTCATCCCTTTTTCTTCGGTTCTGGACCTAGGGATAGTTAAAAATCGATTTTAACTTATCCGCTGTGACTATTAACTATTGTTGTGGTAGATGGGTTTTGAACAAAAAGTGTCACAACGTATCCCATCTTTTAATTAGCCTCTTATGACTTGTACAACGAACTCTATCGGTCCACTTTAGTATTTTTTTTTTCTTTCGTGAAACAAATTTAAGATTCAAAAGCAAGTACGAGATCTATACGTGTGTACATAAATTCATCTCGAGTATCTTAAGTGCAAGGCCCGAACTCCCAGCCTCCTCTTTCCTAAATCCATCACAGCTGGAGCATGCCATAGTATTGTCATCCGAGATTCTCTCAATAGATCAATGCTCCTCGATATTCAAATCGGAATCATTCCCTTAAATCTTTCATTAATCGACATCAATAATTAATTCTTTGAAGAAGAACCTTTATATTGAATGAGTCGATGTTTCGAACATGATTCTTATGGGAATCAGTCAAAACTAAAGGATGGTGATAGAATTGCCAGTTCACCATCTTCTGATATACAAATGAGTTGGTCGGTTAGTTTTATTAACGTCGCACTGGAAGTAGCACAAGAGCTACTGGCGACGAAAATAAACCCAATAAAAAAATTAGAAAAAATTTATCGTGACGTACTTTTGAAAAGTAAGTTCATTACTGGTGAAAGCAAATATCAAACATATACTCTAAAGTTTTCACGATAAAAGTTTAAAAACCATTTTATCGTTGACTAAAACAATAGTCATTTTGGTGGCTAATAAAACCATCAGCAACTGCGCGTGCTAGTAATTCCATTAACTTTAATTTTCAATATTTCTTCTAATAAAACCTTTTATTTTTCCAATTTCTATTGCAAAAAAAAAATTATAATGTAATGTATGTAATCATATAAATGACTATTTACAAGAATTTTTCATAGTTTCTCTCACACATTATAGAATACATCTATATTCATCGCAAGCTCCCTTTAAAATCTTGTTCTTACATAACAAGAAAGTAACAAAGATAAAAAAAAAAAAAAAAAAAAAAAAAAAAAAACCTTTTTACAAATTCCTTTAGTTACTTGGTGCGATTATCACTCATTTGGAGTACTTATAGCTCACTATTGGCGATGTACGGGACAATGACATATGAAATAAATTAACACATCCTGCAAGGAAATAAATGTCAGCAAATGTATGATGGCTTTCACGAAAGAAAAAAAAAATCCTTCGAAATAATGTTACTTCTCTTATTTTCAAACCTTTTTTTTTTTTTTTTTTTTTTCCTTTTTTTGAAAATAATTTCGAAATAAAAAGTATAAATGAAAATAGAAAAATGTTCTGCCGGTTGAAATGTGCTTAGAAAGTTGAAAACTGAAAAAAAGAAGTTATTCATTATTTTTATATAGCATCCAATTACTCAAACATTGATATAATACGCACAACCCTGTACTATAAGATATGGATTCCTGTGAAGTAGCTTCTAAACCATTTCATAACATAGCATAATCTACTCGTAGCATGACATTCTTACAGCAAATTTTGAAAATATTTGGAAATTTCCTTATAACAAAATAAGTGATAAGAGTTTCATTCCGAAGTTGTTATTCGTTATCCCGTTTTGTCATATTTTTATGCGTAATTTTAAATTCGTATTGATTGTGGCAGGAGTTCTAAATGCATTTTAAGACTTTCACTTTTTTTTTTTTTATTATAAAGTATTTTTAAACATAACAGAATTTTTTTTCAAAAAAAATTAAAGCATGATATTTGAAATGCTGATCTGAAGGAAGCTCAAACGATATCATTTTTTAAAGTTTATAGTTTTGGTTAAGGAAATATAATATTTTGTCATACCCTAACCACTTATTGTTACAATACTGTGAAACATACTTTGTTTTCTATACATCACGATTTTTTATCCCCAAAAAAAAATCGTTGCCAAAACTTTTCTGGCGAATGAAATCGTCCTTTTCTTCTTTGGAGCATGTTCATTGGAAACAATTTATTATGTTGACTGTTGCGTAGTTTTCGTGTGTAGTAAGGAATCCAGGTCTTATCGACAGTGCCAACTCGACGCGGCAATTATCAAATTTTGATTCAGCAGCAAAAAGTTATCCAATCAAAATGAATCTACGAATCAGTATCATTTTTGCTCAGAGAGTCATTTAACAAATGACAATGCACACTGGTAACATCAACTTTCCTGAACAGCGCCATCTGCTGGAGTGATCAAAAACAATTTCGTTTTTTGGGCCATTTTCGAGAATAGCACTTCTCCCTCTCTCTCTTTTAATTTAAGAAACACGAAACATATGTATTTATATACACTCTACAACAATAAAAACGGCGCACCAAGAAGGAGTTGTCCGATGGAGACAAAAATTGGCGGATAGGAAAATTATGTACTGAATAGAAAATGATTAAAATTCAAGAAAAATTAAATCATTTATTTCATAGTTATTTATTTGCAAAATAACGAGCTCAATAAGGTGTTGACCCACCTCTAGCTTGGAGAGGTGGGTCAACACCATCGTAATACGACGTGGCATAGAGTGATAAAGCTTCCTGATGGTCTCATGCGGTATTTCTTGCCAAATTTGCCGGGGTAGGTCATCAACTTTCCCAGGTCGATGCAGTCGCCTTTCCATCATATCCCAGACATGCTCGATTGGAGAAAGATCTGGCTGGCCAAGAAAGTGTTTGACAAGCTGTAAGACAGTTCATAGCAACGCGTGCCGTATGCGATCTGGTTTTATCTTGATGAAAACTAAGATCATGGTTCTGCAAAAGGAACGGTAGCAAAACAGATCTCAGAATGTCGTCTACGTACCGCAGTGCTGTAAGTGTGATTCTAATGATGATCAAAAGGGTCCGGCTATCAAGGGAAATGGCACCCCAGACCATAACTCCTGGTTGAGGGCCTGTGTTTCGTGCAATAATCAAAGTAGGATCGGCATGCCGCCCTGGGCGTCACCAAACACGCCTTACACAGTTGGAAGCGGGATTCATCGCTAAACACTATACATCCCCGGTTAACATCATTCCAACCTGATCGAGCCAAACACCACTGTAATCTGGCTCGACAGTGTGCAGGCGTGAGTGGCAGGTGGCGTAGCGGTCGGTACGAACGTAGATTTTGCTCTATCAGCCGTCTGTGAAAGGTCATAGTGGACACTCGTGTGCGGGTCGCACGTCTGATGGTTGATAACGATGGATCAGACGCTATAACAGCTTATCTGGCAATCCCTCTGTCTTCCCGATCTGCTGTGGCTCTAGGTCGACTGCTACCATCATGACTTTGAAATCTGACATTGTCCACCCATTCTTGCCAGCATCTTCTAATCGCCGCATCGGTTCGACCCATATGACGAGCGATTCTCCGATTTGCCTAACCAGCCTCTTTCAATCTAATGATGCGATCTCTTTCAAACTCTGACATTTGCTCGTAATGAGCTCGAATCCTGTAGCGAGGCATTTTTTTAGTCGTTGAAAGGTATCCTAAATCGCAATACAACAGATGTATTGGTAAGACTCCGTTAAATTTGATATTGGTGGAACAAGTGAATATACCTAATGCGATATTTTGGGAGAGTTGATATACATTTGTTGTTATAGTAGTAAGTTTTCCAATAAATATAGTGTGTGAAACCTGTCTAATGTCTTCTTGAACGACTTTTTAACCCTTAGTTTAGCTATGGCACAAAAGACGAATAGGAATAATATTTCGTCACAACTGTATCCGGTCCCCACCTTCCTCCTGAGAAGCTGCTAGTGCAATACTTCTTTACATTAAAGGATAACACAGATCGTTCCTCTTAATATTTAAATTTTTGAAAATATAATCTCCTTTTAAATTCAATTAAAACGAAGATTCAATCTTTGTACTCTAAACAAGACCTGAAGTGCTCAAAATCAATGAATAAGCCTTATGCTAAACCAAAAATTTAACTCCACGTATATAACAGCAAATATTAATTTTACATATAAATATTAAAAAAAATTTCCTTTAATTTC
This sequence comes from Nephila pilipes, assembly GCA_019974015.1. NCBI lineage: Eukaryota > Metazoa > Arthropoda > Arachnida > Araneae > Nephilidae > Nephila > Nephila pilipes. The sequence goes on from BMAW01016125.1 coordinate 416,944, forward strand.
TTACCTCCATCAAGTATTAAATCTTATTTTATTTTTTATAAATTTAATTTTTCCAGTAATTCGAATAATTTCTTTATTAAATTTAATTAACTCCTGCCAGTGCAGATTCAATGTTCAGTCTCACTTTTCATTTTCAGCCAGAGGGAGGAATAAACGCCCGAAAGGGTTAAGTACCTCTTACATGCACCTACTACTATTGCTACCTACGTTTCCCCATGAGACAAGGCTTGATAACTCCAAACCTTAGTAGGATGTACTCGTTTTCTTTGAGTGAATCGATCAATCCTCATTTCTCATTCCCGTCATGTTTACTTTTTATATCACCATCGTATGCATAAGATTTGTAACTTAATTGTTTTCTTTATTTATAAGTGTAATCTATGATATTAACAATAATATTTTGCATGTTTTCTCTTCTTTTATGTTTTTGAAAATTCAATATGGATAGAGAGCAAGAATTGTACCATCTTGAAAGAAATGAAAATCTAATTATTCAGAAAGTATTACTGTTTATGGTTTTTATTCTTAATTAAGAATTTTCTCGTTTCTTCTAACACCGAAAACATAACTAAAGGTTTTTTAATGACATAAACAATCTTCTCAAAAGTCACGAATATCTTGTATTATTCAAAATAATATTACTGTCTTATTCTTTTTTAAACGTAAATATATCAGAATACATAAAAAAAACACATTTTTTTTTTAAATTTATATAAGAAGTTAAAGTGAGATATTTTGAATTATTCTAACATGGGAACGTAATTTGTGTTTTTGTACATAACTCTAAATAAGTATGGGTCTTCAAAATTCTGAGAAATTTTTATTGAATTAATGACGTATGTAATATAAAAATAACTTTCTCTTCATTTAAATATGAAAATTTTGACTTTATTTTATTTGCATTAAACAATGCAGACCAAAAGTAAGTTGCATTTTAAACACTGGATCAGAATTTCTGGTGAAAACAGTTCCACAATTGATTTCAGAGTTGAAATTAGACTCTGTTTTTCAACTTCACATTTTTGAAATTTTAATTTCATTCGATTTTTATCGTTTTCTGCGTTACATTCAAGTACCTTGCTCTTACGCTTGAACCGCTCTTCATTTCTTTTAAAAACTTCAGGCATTTTTTTTTCTTAAAGCCTAGAAAAATAAAATTTTCATTTACAGCTAGACAATCAAACTTTCTGCTTGGCATTAATTTTATTTCTCATAATTTATTGCAAAATATAATTAAAACTACTATTATAAAAAATAATTCAAGTGTTCTGCACTAACCCCTCGTCCCCCATCTAAATTCCTCTCTCATCAAATCGCACTGAGATTCAGAAAATATTTTACTAGTAAAGGGACAAAATGTTTAATTTTCATAATTCAAGCTTAAAAATTTCTTTTTTATAACACATTTTTCACTTGATTTTGCCTCTGTTTCACTTTGTATAAGATAATGAAAAGATTTCTGTGTGTTTTTTCTAACTTCATTTTCATCTACACAAATAAAAGGTCTCGTTCTTAGGTACCTTGTCCCATTGTCTCCAAGCAAAGCTTCGCGATACTGAACTGAAAAAGAACAACTCACAATAACAATTTTTAAAAAAAGTCATTAATGCAGCCATATGAAGGGTATTTTATCTATGAATAAATTGTAGACGAGTGGGAAAACAAAGTTACTAGGCATAATTTTTAAAGATATGTTGACTATCAAAGAAAATGTTAAGAAACACTGTCAAAAATTTCATTCTAATCTGAAATCAACATCAGATATACTGAACTAAATTTGTTCTTCAGAAAAATATAAGATAATATAAATTAAATTTTTCACGTATTCACTCCTGTTATTTTCAATAATGAATAAAAGCTACGAAGACGTATGTTTTCTTGAATACACATTTTATGTAAAAAATTGGTAGCTGTTCCGTTTGAGTGAAAAATATATAAATGGTTATATTCTTAACCTTACCTGAAAAGAATCAGATGGCCCGGTTAGAGAAAAAAAATAAATGTGATCATATTAATAACTTTTACCTAAAAATTAGATGTCCCGTCAGAAGGAAGAAAAACGGGACATTACAACACGGTTATATTAATAATTTTTACCGAAAAATTAGTATTTGTCCGCTTTTGAGGAAAAGTAAATGATCGTATCAATCACTTTTACCTGGAAATTAGTAAATATCTCATTTTGGGGAAATATAAATGGTTATATTATTAACTTTTACCTAAAGATTAGCAGATGTCCCGTTGGGAGTATACACTATCATATTAATAACTTTTACCTAAAAATTAGTAAATATCGTGCTTTGAAGAAAAACTAAATGGTCGCATAAACAACTTTTATCTAAAAATTAGTAGATGCCCCGTTTAGAGGGGGAAATAAATGACCACGTTAATTATCACCCTCATGCAAAAGTTACGCACTCTCCGACATTCAAAGTAACAAAAACTTTTCCTTTCCGTCCTTATTACAGAATCACTCACTGAATATGTAAACAAATCAGACCTGATTTTTACGTGCAGATTTCCTTTCTTCCTACATCACACATAAAACAACTTTTTCTCCGCAATTCTTGCTGAGATTGTCAAAGCAGCAGCTGATAGCAGAGGAGAGAGAAAAGCGCCGCTGCCTTGCTTCCATTTCATGCGCGCATTTCACGTGTTCCATGTTCGGGGGCAAATTTGTATTCGATTTTGATAAGGATATCCACCGAATGTTTTGGTAAAATGATTATTATTCGCAGTCGCGCAGACAACGGGAGCAGCTGTAATGTTTTGTGGATAGAATAAAAAGGATAATTCTGCCAGCTGTAGCGTGTTTTACAAAATGTTCGAATAAGTTCGACAGATTTGTTTGAACCGAGAATAAAGGATTTGGATTTTTAAAACATAAAAAAGGTAAGCTTTTATTGCCTTACTCACACTTTGTGTTAGAGTTCTTAAGTTAAGAATAATTTTTGAAAAATAATTATTTTATATAGATGGCTTGTAGATTTTTTTTTTTTTTTTTTTTTTTTTTTTAGTTTTTTCTTCGCGTTCAAGAATTTGAGTTCTTAAATATTTGACATTAGTTATGAAAATTATTTAAATGTATACGCACACCACTCTAAAAATAAAATATAATCGTTTTTATATTTTCTTCTCTGATATGACTGTTTTTTATGTGTATGTTGTTACCTGTCGGAATCGTGTGATGAATATAATAATTCTTGCGAAAAATTTTCGACATTTCTCATATAATATATACATTTCTCTTAAGTAAATGGGGTTTTAAATTTTCCTATACATTGCTTAAAATATTCAAATTTGCCTCTGTTATAAAAAAAATAATAATAAAACGGAGCATGTAAGGTAGCAAATTATTCATATATTATTTCTAGTGAGTTTAAAAATAATTTAAATCATCGCATGATTCACTTTTTAAACATCTTCTTATATTGCTTCAACTCCGCTTAATCCACTGCGAGTTCAACTTATTATGAAAATAAAAGTGTAAGATATTTGATCAATATCATTTTTTATATTTAAAGTTTTTTAAATTATTTTTTTGAGATTTATACATTTTATTTAGATTATTTATCTTTATATATAGGTACAATTTCCATGTTAAAAAAGTACATCAACATTAACGAAAATAAAAATGGCGTGGAAATATAGAATTACAATGATAAAGATCTACAGTAATAACAAATTTATAAAAAGTCATAAGAATTCTTCTATTAGTTAAATGAAACTTAGGAGTTTGGTTAAGTTTTTAGAAATGGACAACGAGATTGGTTAAAGGATGCGATCAATGTCTTTTTGGGGAGAATCTTATTTATTGAAATAATATAATTGGCGAGAGGAAAAGTGACGAAAAAAAATGAGAAAATCACGAGTATCTTTTTTCTTATCTTTGAATCTTCTACCAGAAAAAATATCCCAGAAAATACAATCGATAAATTTTTCTTAAATGTAATCGGAGTCTATTTTAGTTTGATTTCTAGTGCGACACTAAAAAAAATATTATAGTGAATGTCGTATAGTTTCAAATTTACGAGGGCGGTTCGAAAAGTACTCGTGTTAGAAATGAGATTGGGATAACTCAGTGGTTCCCAAAGTGTGCACTCCGGGGACGTGGGGAACTGCGGCATCTTCACAAGGAAGACACGGGGGAAACATATTTTTCTTCTTTACTTATTATTTAGTCATGCTTTGAAGAAAGAATAAGACGTCGGATGGAAACCTTAGTCAAATTGGGAGCTGTGAGTCGAAAGAGTTTGAGAATTTCCAGTATAATTCACTGCAGTATTGTCCGTTTTCCAAGAAGCAGATTAGTATGACACCCTTCGTATCTTAAAAAGTTGTTGCCATAACCTCTCCAGCTGATGAGACCGTCTTCACCTTCTTTGGACTAAATTCATTGGAAGCGACCCTTTCTCGTTGTTGCTACTGTTCCTTGGTTTCCGGGCTTTCATGATGAATCCAGGTTTAATCAACAATGGCAACTCAACGCAAAATGACGACAACAACTCATCCAGGAAGTTATCAAATTTTGATTTTGCAGCAAATGGCTGCCAAATCAAAGCTATGTTATGAATAAGTGTCATATTTGCTTTGGTATTGTTTTACAGATGACAACACAAAGATAACACCAACTTACCTGAACAACTCTATCGTCAAAAACAGATACTCGTTAGGTAGTGTTATGTTTTTTATATTGCCACGTATAACACGCTCCTACTGCTTAGAAAAAGTGGAAAATTAGCAGGGCTTTAACAATAGTTGATATCATACCAAGCCCAGAAAATATAATGTAAATAACAACACCTGCAATAACAGGTCGACGGCCAAATCTGTAACGCAAGACAGTTTAATTAAGAGTAAAATCCTAAACTAAAATGTTTGTCTGACGGAAATTTTTTTTTTCTCGAAAACAGAAAAGTACTTGCTTTGCGATTAAGGTCCAGTGATGATTCGAATGTGTACTTCGAAGGTGTACATTATTTGCTGTCTTGTTAATCTGTAAGATAGCCCGCTGGTAAGAAAAATAAAATGACTACGTTCATTTTATTTTATGTGGACTGATATGTAACAAACTCGATTATATGTTGTTAATGATATTGGTAGACTCAGATCTGAAGATGTGCAAACTCGTTATTTTTCCAGAGTGGCAGATTGGGGGATAGAAATAACTATAGTGAAAAAAAAAACCTTTGTAAAAACGAAAACAAATTATAAAATATGAATGTTTGGAACAAACGGATACGTTGCAAGCACTTAAAAAACTAGGTATTCCTTCAATATGTTAAATGAAGGCATGTGGGAGTGGCTTGCATTCTGAGAGTTTCATTAGAATTCTGAAATGAGTAATAAATGTATTGGTGGGCTTACACATGTCTTGTCAGCAAACATTGGCGCTTTCAAATGCATTTCCACAATATACATTTTTTTCAATCTCTTAGTCCATTTTATAAGAAAACTTTTGGGGGGAGGGGGCAATAGTCGAAAATGTAGTTTGAAATAAGGGCATTCAAAAATTTTTTAAAAAAATCTGTCCTATGATTAATTATTTACAGAATAGGTTCATTTTAACTGCTATTTTTGTCATTTGAAATAAATACGAGTAAACCTGAAAGTGAAATATTCTGAATTTTGGTTCATTTGATCTTAAGATTTCCTTGACGCGTGACAGAGAGGTTAAATTTCAAAAATTAACACAGACCAACACTTAATAATCCTTTAAATGACAGTGAACTTTATTGTTATTTATAGGGGTGATTAATTTGTGCTGTACTGTTATTTTTAAAAGATTGATCAATATGTATCTGAAAAATGTGTTCCATTTTATTCCTGTACGTCATTTTTTATAAATATATTTTTAAGTAATGTTTTACTTTATAAAAATACCTACAAAATTTCGTTGTGAAAGATTATATTTCAAAATAATAATATGTAAAGAGCGGATGAAATATTTTTTGTCCAGAGGTGGGTAAAGACTGGATTGAGTCTGGGGTGCGGTCTATGACTCTAGATTTGTGGTTGCTATGGTTGAATACCTTTCAAATAAATAAAAACTGTCGGTTAAAATAATCAGAGTAACTCATGAAGAACCTTAACGAGATGCGAGAGGGGAGCATATTAATTGTGCATATTAATTCTGAGATGGATTTCGATTTTGAAGCTGTGAGATTTTATTTTACATTGGAAGGAAGTTATGTTATTTGAATTTTCTTTCATATTTGTATTTAAAATGATTCAATAAGTTAACAATCATAATCAGAAGGATCCTTTGAATAAAAAAAGTCAATCAAATCTCTTTCTTAAGTCATTATGCAGATAACGTTTATAATAAGGAAAGTAGTATATTCTGACAAAATGTCTAATTGATCATGGATTAATGATCAGGCATGAGAAGCTTCAATTTTTATCAAAGGAAATCAGTAATAGTTGATTTAGATATTTATTTTTAGCAAAGACTGTTTTAAGGTATTTAAGATAGTTAAAATAGAATCATTTTGGATAATTTTATTTATGTTGTATATTTAGATTTCTAATAAGTCATTATATTTTACAAACTCTAATCTGTCATTTTATCCTATTAATTCTCGAACACTTGAGAACTATTCTCTCGTAATGCAATCCTTGATCCGATTTAAAAAGAAAAAGAAGAAGAAAAAAAAGAAATACTGAGAAATTCTGTCACAATTAGTAAACTTTCAAATTCAATAAATATGTATGGTTTATATATTACTATTTTTGGTTCTATTACGATTAAACATCGCTTTTACTTTATTAGGCTATTCTGGTAAAGAATTTAATAATTTACAAACGAAAAAAATGATAATACAGCTGCCGATTGACTTGTCTTAACTCTCCACCTACGAGTCGTGTTAGAAAAATAATGCCTCTATGCCCGTAAATTTTAATTTGTGACCCAATTTTCACAAATATTTTGTTCTTCCTGGAAGCGACGTGTCACTTGCACCAACGTATGACATGCTGGGAAAAAGAAACCCCATTTAAGAAGAATTCTGGTGGTGGTTGTCGACACCGAGCTTCGATTGCAGCTTTCGATTCATCGGCAGAACGAAAGTGATGGATGCCCCTTAAGGTGCTCTTTCATCTTAGAGAAGAGGCGAATTTCGCAAGATGTAAAATAGGATGCAATGGCGCCCCGCGGCTTCAATCTCAATATCATGTGGGTCGTCATCTTCTTCAGTTCTTAGCACTGCAACTTCATCTGAAAAAGTATAAAACGAGTTAATCACTTACAGGATACGTGTAGCTTTCAGATACAACAATAATTGTGATAATTGTGTCCCTTATAAAAAAAAATGTATGGACACTAAAGCATCACTTTTCAATCAAACCTCGTAAGTAAGCGAATACCTATTTTACATACATCGGCACTGTTTCATCAAATTAACTTTTCTAAATTACTCAGTTTCAGCGATTTAATAAATTCCAGATCTATTTTCGTTTTATTCCTGATGCTTTCAACCAATGATTTGGGGACAAATGAAGGGGGAAAAAAACGTCTTTGACAAAACCTAACTCTTGATAATATATGACGGCGTTTTTCGACCTTTGAAATCATGGATTGATTTCAAGGAACACAATTGTTCCACTTATTGGAAATGGAACGAGAGTTTTGAGCTTATTTTAGATTTCTATGTTAATGTATAGCTATTATCATTACATGCTGATACGTAGTGAAATACTTACATTATTTGTCCTTTTTGAATTCATCTCATGCTGCACTACCAAATTTTTAAAAGATAGCGATTCATTGGTCGTTTCATTAACATCGCACTCAGAAGCAACACAATGACTATTGGCGATGGACGTCGTCATTTTGAACCTCGGTCAAGTGACGAGGATTTTACCTGAGCTAGCACCTCCCTCTCCAAACTTCCACACCACGTCAGCGCGATGACTTGGAGTCTCGACAGATTAAACGTGTCTCAGCTCAGCTATACAGGGGGTTTTCATTGGCATCAGGGCTCGAACTAATGACTCGGCGAAAACAATGCAGGCCGCTAGCTCCCGACCATGACCACTAGGCTATCGCGGCGACTAAAAGATATCGATTAATTGCTTGTTACCCATAAAGCACTATGAGTGATATACGATGGTGTCTCAAAAAGTAACTATTTTAGGATTGAAAAATGTGTTAAAAGGAATGAGAATGGGGTAACTTTCGGTAGTGAACGGTTTTCCTCCCCCCCCCCTTTATCTAAGAAGTTAATGAGTATAAATCTCTCTCTCATTCGCATTCCAAAAAAATCGTTTCCATACCTTTTCCTGCATATAAAACCGTCGTTGCGTTCTTTAGGGCTAATTCACCAGGAGTATCCGATTGTTTTGATTCTTGCTTAGTTTTTGGTATACAATAATAAATCCAGGTGTCATTGATGATGAGAAATCGACGCAACACCAATCAAATTTTTGGTTTGGCGATAAATGTATGAAAACTCATCTATGAATCAGTATCAAGTTTGTTTTAGCGCCGTTTAATATATGTCAGCACACAATGGTAACCCCAACTTTCCTTAGGAACGCCATATTAAATTAAAAACAGACACTTTTTTTTTTTAATTATCCTCGTTTGGTACATGTCATATACATTAAAATATATATTCAACCCAATAGAGCACGGTAACATAACTGATACTACAGCAGTCAGGAGATCAAAGGGTCGCAAGCTCGAAACTGTATTTCGCTGAAAACCATCGCATATAATTGTAACGTTGTATTAAACTTGACCTTAAAGCCTTCACGTGGAGGTGGTCTGGAAGTTTGGAGAATATAAGCTGTTTCTTATACTTGTTACTTGAACCTCGGATAAAACTACAAAGTCTAAGGTGCATTACAGTGTTAAAAAATGTTGTATAGTTTTAGTACAACATTACTTAAAACAAACTGCTTAGTCAAATGAGCTGTGAAACAATAGCTGTAATTTATTGTTTTAAATTGTGGCTTTTTAAAATCTAGGAATATTTAAGAAGATGTACGTTATTTCAAAATACTATAATAAACTTATTTTTAAACATACACTTTATAGCGGGGTTCTCGCGATTTTCCCTTCTACTAACTCTTATAGGCTTTAATATATGATGTTTGGATTAAGTATCTCTCTCTCTCTCTCTTTCAATGAATGAAAAGTAATTTATATAAATTAAAATAGAATTAATGTTGTGTAGTACATAGAATTGATGAGATGTATTTATTAGTAGCGAAAAATATTTGATACTGAAGTTAGTAGAGGGAGATTGAGTGGAAGTTATCAACGAAAATGTCAGAGTCGTGCTTACGCCGTAAGGAGTTATAGGATCGATGATATCGAGAATCTATAAAGGGTCTCTGTATTAGGCTCATGTTTAAATTTCGACTACGGATACGAATCCGATTGTTTCATGTCAATTAAGGGGGACACCTGTTAGCAATTTTATTTATTTTCTTAGATAATTATAAGAAAAGTTTTTTTTTCTCCTTATTTGAATACATATAATACACACATTTCAAGAAACTTGATTTTATAATGAAAGCTTATTTAAAAATTTAATATTTTTTCAAAATATTTCCAACTGTTAAAATTCTTACTACTTCTTCAATTTTAATATTTTTAAACAATTTTTTCTATTAGTTTTAGTACTTTTTCCCCACAATTCTATGCATGGTTTTGATTGTACTAGTGTTGTTTTTAATTTTGCATTTTTTTTTTAATCAGGCACTGTTAAAAACAGTAAAAAAACACCTATGTCAAATTTTATGGATTTTTTTTTAAAAATATAACTATCTAAATTCTTATTTTATGCCCAGAATCATTAAACATATACAAAAAAAACTAGAAAAAAATTTCAAAAATATAATGATTACCAAAAAAAAAAAAAAGAAAAACATTTTTAGTGAATGATAGTCATGAAAAATAAAAAGTTGAAAAAAAGCAATGTGAAATTTTAAAGGTCAATAAAAGGATTTGGCACACTATTAAAGAAAATTTAAATAATTTTCTAAATATTGTAGCTAGAATTATGACATTTTTTTACTCATATTTAGCAAATCTCACAATTAAAATATGAGGTACTGTGTTCACTTAAGTATCTAGTTATAATTTTAATCATCAGATTTAAACGTAAGTAGGCATTAAATCCACAGACTAGATTATAAACACAGTTGAACCTCGCTATAGTGAACTCTCGGTTACAGTGAATTTTTTTAGCGGTCCCAACTCCTATGTAACTTGTTTAAACGCTTTTTATAGTGAGCTCCTGAGAAAATGAAAGTCTGCTTGTAGTGAGCTGAATGTAATTTTTTACTAAAAACTGAAATGTTGTGCGCGATTATAATTTCGATAGTTAGATAACTGCAATAGTCTGCACATTGTTCGTATTATTCGAGGAAGTCATTAAAATGAAAACGTTTGAGTTGTGCTTCATTTTAAGCCCATTTTGTGTGGTATAAATGAATTTATTATAGTATTTTATATAGTACATCATTTTGAAAAAACCTATGTAGGTGGTAGAATATTTCAGTGTAAATGTTGATGGACAGTTATTCTAATATTTTTATGTTATTTTGTAAAAATGTAAATAATACTGTAGACATAAATTGTATAACAAGTCGTTTGTAATATTTTTGTGTGGAGAAAAGTGGTAAAATTAGAATATACCGTCGCTTTTTCTCTGAAATTAGGACCATGTAAAGATTTTTAAAAGAATGGTTGAAAGGAAAGAAATTAATGCAATGACTAGCTAAATTAGGGTTTAAAAGGAAAGTGTTATTTTGCATGTTATGAAAGAAAGAATGAGATAAATTATGGTGTGGAAAGAATAATGCTGTTTAACTTTTTTCAAGAATACTTTAAAAACGTTTAAAGGCAGATTTTCAATACTTAATAAGGATTGATGACGCTTATAATTATACGAGTGTTTACAGATGAATGAAGAAAAAAAATATGGCTTGGCATTTCCTCTAATTTCTGTTACGGTGAAATTGTTTAGAATTACGGGTGTTTATTCTACCATGAAATTCGAACAAAAATACTTTTACTTTCAACTGTCAAAAATCGTTGTTCTCAAATAAGGAAATACTTTTCGAATCCTTATTTATTAGTTCTTAATAATAAAAAACATAGTATTTCTTAAAAAATTATTTCTGTAAAAACTATGTTTTAAAACTGGAATAAATAAATATATATATGTCTGTAAAAAACAGTTCACAAAATAGAACAGAACTTACATTATTTATTTAAGCACTTTGATTACATATCTTAACATTAAAAAACATCTAAAACTTTCTCTTTATTTTTGTAAGTGAAAATTTTTATTTATAATTCATTGACCGGTGCCTGTTTATTTCATATTAAAGAATTGTTTTTCTTGTGATTTATTTGATCTTATGCTAAGCGTTTGAAAAATTAAGGCTCTGGATTCATCAGCCTTTTTACTTTTCAATAAATAAAATATTGTTTAAAGATTTTTATAATATATTGGTTTGTTTTCTCGTTCTTCACACAGAGGAAATAAAAATATAACTGTCCAGCTCAAAGCATAAAATTTTTTTAATGTGCACGACCTTTTAAATGTTATATTGAGTAATTTTAAGAGAACCGCAAGTGATTATTAGAGTTTTTCTGTTATTTTAAATGGGAACCGAATGTTCAATATGTATACAGTTTGAATACAGTTTCCGATTACTACTATTTACTTTCCGAAATTCTTTTTGTTGTTAACATTGGCAACGTTTTCGTACACCTTTGAATGTTGTGCTTGTGAAAATAAAGAATGCATTAGGAATTTGAAGAAGATATTTTCTTTTCTGGGTGATAATTGCATCTGTGGTGTCTGGGGCTCGGAAGAGCACTTACTTTACGCTAATTAATATTTATTTTGAATAATTCTACTTTTTGAGAACTTAACAGAAGAAAAATCTATTTGTACATCTTAACAATGAAATTAGCAAAGCCAGTTAAAAAAAAATTATTTTTTATACTATAAATATAATAAATATGTTTCGGAAATGTAATTTACGGCAATCGTTTGCCGTTAATACCATTCAATGTTTTCAAATAAATTAATATTAAAATTATAGTCTGTATTTTCCAAACTATAGTGAAATAAAAATCTTGTCCTTTTTTAACCTAATAATATCAAAATAAGTATAATCAACTCAGATAATTTAATAGAGTCTGTGCCAATACTTCAAACAGAAATTGCGAAATTAATTACATTTGATGAAATGAACAAAAATATATTTAATGAAATTGTTGCTGTTTTATTTTACTCTACATTACTAAATATTCCTCTTTTGAACTTATCCCTAATTTTCATTTCGAAAGCCCAATTGACGTACAATAAAGGTCGCTGAATTCTACGGTCTGACTAAAACATCAATTTATTTCTATCGTTTGATTTTTCCCAACTTTTAATGTGTAATAAAAATTGAATAAGCGTTTAATGACATTGTAAATTTGGATAATCTATTCAATCGTTTAAGCACTTAAAATTAAGCACTTGATATTCTGAAGTAACTTTTTATCATATTTATACTTTTATCTTGAAATAAAAACTAATCTAAATTAAAGAACGCATCGAAATTTTTTTTTTTTTTTAATATTCAGATAGAACATATCATTGACGTCGTCGGTGAAGTACTTAAATCTTCACATCAAGTCAACATCTTTAGCGATAAACATTTATGGATTTCAACACTCTGCAATGGAACCTAATCATGTAATCTCTTATACAAACATTTCATTCTCAGAATCATTCTACGTGAAGCTGTTTTCTTCTATCAATAACTGCTTTTCATTTCTATCACTGCGAATTAAATATATTTAGGCAAATGTTCGAAATAAGTCTTCATGTTTGGTTATTGGTGTTTGCGTGTGTGAGAGACAATAAATAGCTTTACAAACCTTAAATTGATGTTATCAAAAATTATGCTATCGGTTGTGATTTTCTAGATTAAGGCATTTCCTGAGAAAAATGTTAATCTTCCACATTTAATCATATTTGATTTCACAACAAAAATAAATAATTTTTAGATTTTGTTCATTTCTTGTATGAGAACTCAACTTCGGAACGACTGAGTCCTCCCGTAGAACTGGGGTGAATGTTAGGAGAGGGGGGGAGGTGCCAGCTCAGGTGTCGTCCTCGTCACTTGATCGTGGTTCAAAATTACGAGGTCCGTCTCTAATAGACCCGTGTTGCTTCTACTGCGACGTTAATAAAAACTAAACTAAACGTAGCGACAGAGATGGAATGTTTCATTGAAAAATTCACAAGCTCAAATTTTGGATCAAGATTGATATAACTTATAACGATGTAAGTAGAAATATGTTAGCGTTAAAAAATCATCACTTTGGCATAGTGTGGAAATTTGGAGATTAAAATAGTCTCATTATCCAACTGTGGTTCAAAATAAAAAGCATCACCATGAGCCGATTATGTTGCTAAAAGACGATGTCATACCTAAATAAACGAATTTCATTTGAGCATATTATATTGAAAAACATTCAGAATTAATTATAATTGTAACTATTTCTGCGGAACACCGGAGCCTTCTACTTTTTTTCAGCGACCACAAATTCTAAACTAAAAGATAGAAAATAAAGATCCCGATATTATGCTCCTGAACCAAGAGAAATAATCTTATTGTAGATAATTATTCAGTAAAAGAAGGAAAAATCGTTTGAATGTGATATTGATTTAACATTTTCTAAACAAGAAATATCATAAGCGAGAATTGTATTCTTTCAAATGATATCGAAACTCAAAAACTTATTTCCCCGTTCTTGTCATATTTCTTATACAAACAATGAACATTAAAACAAATATACGTAATTGAAATTATGAATTATCTCAAACCGATTTTTTTTAAAAAAAAAATCATATTTGATCAAAACATCTTAAACTTTTCATCAGTAAGTTTAATCTGAAGTTTCTTTAATCATCAATGCGGCCATCTGAATGAACTCAAATATCTTCATTCTTATTCTGATAAACATTTTTACTAGCTACCCTAGGGGTTATTGTTTTAGTTGGATCACTTTTGGCGTACTAGATCACTTTTCAATTTTTACTTTTTGCTTTAATTTTAAATACATTTAGATTAAATATATTCAATTTAATAATATTTATCGTTTGCTTTAATTTTAATAACATATAGCTTTAATATATTCAATTTAATAATTAAACGTTTCTTTTAATTTTAAAATCGGGAAAATTTACTATTGTCCATTTCTCGATGTTTCTTTGTTTACTTTAATTCTTATATTTAATTGTGTAATTTAATGATAATTATAAAAAAGCGCACCTTGGGTGGCTAAATCTGTTCTTTGCTAAACTTTGCGTAGAACTTTTTCATTTTGATTTTTTTTTATTTTGATTCGTCAATAAAATATCGTTTGACTGTCTGCAGGAGTTAAAATTTTATAATGTTGCATGTGTAGGTATTTTGATTTCCTTTTTTTTTTTTTTTTTCTTTTTGCACATTTTTCTTAAACACTTTTTGTTTGATCAGATAATTAATTAACTTCTACAGTTGTCTGGTATTCTTATATTTTAGTATACGTGGCAGTATACAAAATAAGTATGTGCGTGATAGTTAGAGATTTTTATATAAAAAAAAAGCTTTATGAAATTAAAACAGCCTTTTTAAATGCATCATTTGAAGTTTCAAAACATAACCTTGTTAAACTCTAGAACAATTATTATGGTTTTGTTAGATATCGAATAAAATCTTATTCGCCCTTTTAAGTTGAAAAGATTTTCAACTCTTTATCCAGCTTTTCTCTAGAACAAATTTGAGAACTAAAATAATGCACGTATAAAAAATATTTTTGAAAGATACTAGGATTTCTTAATCAACATAAAAGTTATTTCCTTGGCAAGCTAGGGGAGGGAGGGAATGTTTAGGTCACTCAAACTCAATGTAATTTTCTCTTTCTTTTCTAACAAAGATAGAGCGAGAAGAGGGAACGTCAGGAACCCCAACCGAGAACATCACTCAAAACTATAATTTAGAGTTCAAGGACAGCGAAAGGTCAAAGAACAAAAATATTTTTTTTTTTACTTTGTCTGTCGTGAAAAAAATATATGGACCGCTTATTTTGAAAATGGTGTAAGTCCATTTAAAAAAAAATTGGCACTTAATTTGTGATTAATTTAGAGTAAACTTTTTGTTTTTTATTAGTGAAAAATTGATATCTTAAAAAAATGGCAATACTATGTTCAGAACAGTAATAGAAACTAATTAGCGATTGATTATGAAAGTGGTGTAAGTCCTCATTTTCGCTGCATAATCCGTATACTCCTTGCTATTAAAATTAAATTACTATGTATTTTTTTAATCAGTTGTCACGGAAAGGAACATAAAAATTAAAAAGATTTGGTAAATTAATTTTTTCCTCCTTCATAAAAATTGTTATTAGTTCTAAGTAAATCGTCTGTTTTATTTTTCTGCTCGTTTAACTGTATCTTTATGAAAAGTTTGTTTTGGTTAAAAAATACGTAAATTTCATGCATCGAAGATAGCTTTACATATTTTATTTTTGTCAAAAATGAATTTCATATTAACATCAGATTGTGATACAGGTAAGAATGAATAACAAATGAATATTATATTTTATAACAAATGAAAATATTTATTTTATTTAATTCTAAATAAATCCACACAGGAATAAAACCAACAAATATAAACAAAAGGAGAATCTTAGCACCGGAGAATGAAGATAATTGCGTATTATATACTCGTATTAAACGAAACATAAAAATGTTTCGTTTAATACGAGTATATAATACACACGTATTCAATACGAGTATGTAATGTGTACGTACTTTTATTGAATATCAGTAGAATTATAGAAATAGATTATTCATCAGATGAGGATGTAGTTAGTTAAAACTTTGATTCTGCAAAGGAGATATAGGAAAATATACGCAACGAATAAACAAAATTAAATTAAATGCCGGAAAAGAATGTTATAAAAAAGGTTTTAAAAAAAGGTTAATTTATTCCAGAGCAAAAAAAAAAAATTAATCTAAAAATTGCAACGGAAGAACTATATATAACGAGTTAATGAAACAGAAGGTAAAGCAATTTTTGATCCATTCTAGAATAAAAGCGATTTTAATAAACAACACATACTTTTCAATTGTATGTTCATCATGAAACTGTAAACTGAAGACCAGAAAATTATTCAAGAGCACTTTTTTGTGGAAATTTTCTTATAAATTTAAATTGATCTTTTCTCGTGGGAACATTTTTGTGTGCAAGAAGAAGAAAGTTTTTCCAGCATTTGAAAGTCATAATATTCTTGTCATAATAATGTCGTAATAATTTGATTGTCATTTGATCTTGTCGTAATAATTTGAAAGTTATAATAATGTTTATAAGTTTGAACTTTTATAATTACATAAATTTAATTAACATTCAAAATAAAATAAAAAATACTACTATTTTATTTCGTATTATTATTAACAAATTTAGACTAATGCAAAACATATTTTAAGAGATATTTAATTTCTCATAATCGAAATTAAATGAATTTACAACTGACTAATTACGAAAAAGGTGTAAGTCCATTTAAAGCCGTTAATATACATTATTTTAGTTAAATTTGCCTAAAAGAAATTTAGATAATCAAATTACATAATGATAAATCAGTAAAAATATTGCCAGAATTGACACAATTAATCTATATTTTTGAAATGATTAGTATGCTAACCTTTAATTTTCTCGAAACAACAAAAAATTGACTTGCACCACTTTCAAAATAAACGATCTATATATGCTCTGGTAACTCATGTCAATTTTCAACCTCAGTTTTACCTTTAAATTTTGCCTCGTGTCACAAGGTGATTCTTAACTTGCAGGAGTTGTTTATACTTAGAACTAGACTAAAACTCGCTTACTTAGGTTAGATCGCCAAAATAATTTTTTTTTTCTTGTGGAAGCTTCAGCCCCCACTGGGAGTGGTCCAAAATAAACCAAGTTTTTCCGTTTCTTAGTTCTGTTACAAATATTTTTGATGGAGTTGGTAGAGTGAATAGTGACGTCGGTGTGAAGAAAACAATTTTTTTTTTTACATGAAGTTATTGTTTTTATTGATTTTCCTGAATACGACGGAATGAAAGCCAATTTAAAGCAATCTTCGAACCAAAACTGTGAAAGAAAACTAGAAGATGAATTTAGTTTGCATTTTTCGGTAAATGTAAGTAGTGCATGAATGGTTGTTTTACTATTTCTTTTGGTGGTATATATTCTGCAGAATAACATTTTTTATTTCATTTTTCTCTAATTAATGTTTATTAATTAATCATTAAGGTATATAACTAAGTAATACCCTTAGTTATACGTCGCATAAAAATATTAATTCAAATAGCATTTTAGAGAACTTTTTCCCCCGTGATAGTTAAATTACTGAAAAACTAACAAGAACTTCAAGAAAGGGAACTCAGTATGAACATTCGTAATTCATTCTGAGAAAAACTTCAATTTACAAAATTTAAACTTATTTACTTGTGAATAAAAACAATTAACCGACAAAGAAACATTTATCGGTTGTTATACATTTTATATAAAAATCTTCACAAATTATAAAAATTTTAAAATCCTTCCATATCATCTTTTAGAAGCTTTAAGATAAGAAGGGTACTTAAAGCGTAGCATTCCAAAGATTGAAATATTCTTTTCAGTTTTAGTGAGCAACATTTTAAAAATTACAGAAGCATTTAAATTTCGAAAAAATAATTAGTTTCTCATTTTGTCAGTTATTATACTCGTATGCTTAATTGTTCATTTACATCTTTCCTTCATCCTCACTTTACATGTCATTGAAAAACAAGAAAAAAATCCTTAAGTGTTTGTCATTGTGAAAAATATTGATATTATAAGTTCTATAAATATTTTTTAATTGAAATTAACAATATTTGGTTACTACGGTTAAAGAATTTAAATAGAATAGTTATTTTTCAAAAATGAATTTAAAATCGAATTAAATCAATACAAATTAATATATGATTGACTTTGATCTAATTTATTTTAATTTTATTTTTAACTAATACTACCTCTATTCTAATCCAGTTTGATATAATTGAACATAAATATATATGTTAATCCTTCATTAAAAGGACCGGATAAGCCCTATCTCTCTCATGTTAAATTTATCAAATTTATGTACCTATTTCTAAAATGCGTTAACAGGATCAACAACGTCAACAGGTTATAAATAAAACAGGATCATTAAATTTTTATGGAAGTCAGAATGACACGTTTTACATACTTAAAGCACCATTTTTTCCCTGAGTAAATTAGAAAAATTATTACTCATTATTTATAGAAAATCACTTTTAAATTAGCATTTTTTGGTAAAATTTCATGGCATAAAATAAATAGTTCTCAAAAAAATCATCAGTTCCCTGTATTAAAGTATGTGATATTAAAAATATAAATGTAATCACCTTTAATGAAGGATAATCACTTACTTTAGTAGCATAAGAATTTTTCAGTTTCCTTTTTGCTTTTTTACTACTTTTTCTGGCATTTTTTCGATATTTGGATAATTTCTATTCTGTGTGGATCATGCGTTCTTTGTCTAATTCCTCCTAACTTTTCACAGAGTGAAAAGGATGAATGATATTCTGAATGAATATCAATCCTGCATAAGATATGAGACTTCGTTATATTTCCTACATTAAAGGAAGAAACAGCAACATGAACTCCAAATTTTAAAGTTTTGGTGGACACAAATACACAGTTTTTGGTACGCGATTCCAGATGACCTTATTCACAGATTCATTTAATATACTGTCTTTTCCCAAATGCCTTTTTTTGTATCAGTTTTGAATTTGCCAAATCCTTAAATACAGGCTTGATAACTTTCATTATAGGTAGAGAAACATGCGTATTCTGGGTGTAGCTATACGTTTCGTCTTTTGTTAGCACATGATGAAAATCACATCAGCTTTCAAATCCAATTGGACAGAGTTTTATCACTCATTACTAGATATTATTTCATTACTCGACTACAAATGAAAATATTCAGCCTTAATAGCTTGCTGCATTTTGAAGGGATCCAAGATTTTCAAAAGATCTGTAACTCTTATGCAAGGTCTATTCGCCTTTTAACTCGCACAGATATGCTCCTATTACAGTTTTGGACAGGAGAAAATATTTCCAAAGCATACTTCAAAACATAAAATCTTATAATTTTGTATCCAGAATCTGTATTTTCATCCTATTCATTATACTGAATGAAGGAATAGTTTAATATGACACTTTAACAGTTCCAACATATCACTGATGGTTAAACTTTCCAACACCTTTACGTTTTTTAAATATACTCTTACTTAGCTTAATTCTAAATAAGTTTACTAACTCTTTTGGACCGGTAAAATACTGCTTGCTAAATAAAATATAGTTTAAGCTAAGTGTGCAAGACAAGATGCGCAAAAAATAATTTAAAATGTTAGTTTTAAAGGGACACGTATCAACAAAGGTTATTAACCACAGTGTTAAAATATCTCCCGCAAAGAACAATATAAACATTTAAAAAATATAAAAACAATTGCAAATAACTTTAGTGTTGCCAATTCTTCAATCGTAAGAAAATAAGAATAGTTAAACTGAGATAATAATATATGTAAAGGATTAAATAAGGTACCACGCGGCGGGAGAGATTTGTTTACGTCGTCACCTCTTTAAAAAGTGAACAATTTGAAAATTGCTCTAAAAGGGAATGAAAAATTCTAATACTTCCGTTTTTTGATAAACAAGTGTAATGCATCGTTGCAAAGATAAAAGTCTGAGCTATTTAATGATATAAAAAGATAACGGAATTTTTTGTTGAATTTCATTTACCCGGTCCCCTTAAGCAAACGATTTATTTGTTTATTTTTATCTGAAAGAACACAAGCTCTTCGCCGTTCACTATTTCGAGATACTGAAGTAAAAATAAAAATACGAGTTTCGAATTCCTTTTGCTAATACAAATAAGTTACCTTTGAACTGAATTCTATTGGCAAGAATTTTATTTTGAATTCATACTATAATCGAGCCTTTTAAAACGATATTCTGTCTTACGAGTAAATTCGAGACCTTGACGATAATATTTTTGTGAATAAATAAAACTTAAATGACTTTTGATCTATTCGATGATTGCTTAAAGCTGTCTTTACATTGAAGTTTCAAATAGCAACTATGATAAAAATAAATACAACGCATTGAATTATATCTATATTGACATTTCAAATGCCAAACAATATGGAAAAGTAAATACGAAGCATTTGCTAATCCGTAAAGAAAAGCATTGTTTTGTTTTTATTTAAAAAAAAAAAAAAAACATTCATTCTTATTGAAAGTATAGTTTCAGCAATTTCTTAATATTTATTTTGTTCTTATTCTTCCCTTTTGGATAACAGAGTATATAAAAAAGGCTCATTTGAAGCTTTGGATAACTGATAAAACTTAGCAACACAAAATGAAGACTAAGGTACATGATTAGCTTATCAATAATGCTAAGCACGTGTATCCTCGATCCAGTTATACGCTCGTTCGATAAAAAAAAAAAAAAAAAAAAAGCATTGGAGGCTCTTTTTTACGTTGCAGTCACATGACATTGATCGTGAATAAATAATTTAATAAATTTTCAAACGTTTAATTAAAAAGCTATTTTAAGCCATCGGGCTCAAGGCTGCTTTAAGAGGCTGCATTTCAAAAACTTTTTTGAAATTAAACTCTATATAACTTCTTTCGGGCATACGAATTATGTTTAAATTTATTATACTAAATTTAATTCATTTTCTCAGATTTTGGTTAGTGTGGTGAAGTCTGAATACTTCTTTAACAAATCTCTAGAATTATGTATTTGATAGATAATATATAAAACAGGCATTGATTATATTTTATTTTTAGTGGGGCAGCATTTAGTTGAAAATAAGACATATTTTTAGTTATTTGTCAGCAACCATGTTAGTACTAAAGATAAAACTTATAACGGTTATTAATGTGTCCACTTTTTACAAATGTTTCGTTAAAACTTCATTACGATCATCACGAATTCAGTCTTCGTGAATGAACTATAAAATATTGTAATTCAAGTAAAACATATAATTTAAGGTAGCCCTGGGACTAAAAAAGTTCGAATCTTTTAACCAAAATTATCAAATGTAAAATTACTTAATTTACCATTGTATGAACAAAAAAATTATTCAGTGAGATTAATATCTTTTGATACATAGCAACTCTTACTACATATTATATTGAGCTTTGTTAAATGGATGGACGTTAAACATAACTGTATTTAAGTGAAAATCACTTTTTTTAAATTCTCAATTTGGATATTTAACTGTAGTAAAATCAGGATACATCTTTTTTTCACTGATGTGAATAAGGTGGAAAAGAACATAATTTTCAAATTTAATTTCTGAAATGCCTTTTTTATGAATGAATGAGAAACTCGATGGATATATTTTGCAGCGAAAATAATTTACAATGAGAATGATTTAAAACCCAGAATTTTAAACAAGCCACACTCTCAAGCGTATTTCTCTTCAACTAACCTCTTAATGGCTTTCATAGAATATTATTTGAATTGAGAACTTCTTATGAATGAATCGTGACTTATGCAAATTAGAATAGAAAGATTAAAGTGCGGTAAATAAGATTGGGGAGAGAGCCTTTATAAGCTGCGAAGATTTTAATGTAAGGATTAGTTGTGTGTGAGAGAGAGATTAAAAAGTTGGAAGAGCTGGATTAGTCGGGTACTAACGCAGAAATCGATGTGAAATATGTCCCAGACTCGGATTTGCCTTTCCGGCTCAGGAAAGGCAAGGTCGGAGGTGATGACATATGTGTATTCAACAGGTCCGAAGTGAATACATATATGTCATCACGCGATTTTCTCTTCACGGCTTACGTTATTATATAAGTGACGAACCTTTCCGAAGCCTTAAGGCGTGCGATAACAGGATGTTATTTCAAATCGGAACCTTTTACGTTTTATATTATTATACTTCTTTTATTATATATATATGTTACAATATTTTAATTAAATTATTTATTATATTTTTCATATTTTGTTACTTATATTATTATATTTAATTAATTAATTTTATTTTATAGATTATATATTAAATTTATTATACTTAATTTAGATTTTTTATTAAATTTATTACATTTATCTATTATGTTTTATGTTTTATTGAGCGTATTTATTGTAATTTGTATTTATCTATTTATTTTATTCATATTGATATAATTTATATTTATTGTTATATATTTTTATTTCCTTACTTATTTCAGCGCATTTAATTACAGTTAAGATTTTATATGAATTTTTAAATGAAATTAGGCTTAACGGGGAAGGTTGCGTACGTATACTTCCGGAGCGCGTGAGCGCTTCTTTCTGCTTTCGATGATCCTCTGAATGGGTTGAAACCCAATTACATGCTTGATCTTGATATTTGATCATTCTCAGAGGAAGATAAAAATTTAATTTGAATTTCAATTCTGACTCTTACCTGAGTGAACTCAGTTAATATGTGACGGATAAAAATGCGTGCTTGTAAGACAAACCCTGAGCGTCGCACAATACATTTTCTGAACCATAGTAATACATCTGTTCAGAATCTAATAAAGAATCGTGAGAAAGAGGAGATCCAGCCACCAAAGAAGTTAACTAAAGCATTTGTTTATGGGTGTAAACATCTCAAAATAGATTTTTAAATGTTCTTATAATATGCTGGTAAGATCTGAGTTCCATTCGACCAATAAATTCTTATAATCATTTTCATCTTTGAGATCATCATCATCCTTTTCATAGATTCTTGTGATTCTTTTTAAGTGATTATTACTCCAATTAGACAATAAAGATCTCTAACTGCGTAAGATATAAATAGAGTAAGGGGTTATTGAAGAAAAAAAATATATACTTTTTTAAAAAAATCTTTTAAAAGAAAGGAATAACCCATTGAACAAATCTTTGAATATATTACAGAGACCTTAAAAAATGGTGTGGTTTTAATTGGTTTTTGAAGCATTGTAAAGAGGTGAACTATACTTCATACTGAAGAGAAATTATCCAAGTTCCTTATTTGTTTAGTAGACTTCTGTTAGTGTTTCTTTTGCTTCCTTACAAGACGTCAAGATGATATTCAGGCTTGTCCCATACGCGGCAGAGAACGTTTGGTGAGATAGTCGAAACACACACATCTTCAGTGATTCTTTCTGTTAAATGGTCATATATTCTCGTAAAGGTTTCAGTTGTACGTGTTAAGGATGAATGCCGTCGTGTGTACAATAAAGGCATGGACCGCATGAAAATACATTAGCCGATTGAACAAACAACTGAAAGAAACAAGCAGTCTATTGAAGTAAATACATCCAGGAATGGCATCCGTTTCTTATGAAATGATTGAAGCTGTGCGAACAATTTTCTTGCTTAACTCAAAGAAAGTTGTACGGAAGTGTTCTACTGAATTAGGAATTCGTAAAAGAATTGTTCACACACTTCTCAAAAAACACTGTCTCCACATGCCCTAACGGAACATCAGCGTGACAGTAAAAATGTTAATGTATGATGCGTTATTAGACAATAAAAGCCATTGGCTCCTTCTTTTTGGCTGAAGGAACAACAGTTCTTGGATATACTTGAAAAGTAGACAGCAACCCAAATGTCGGAAAATTCCTTTATCCCAATTTGACAAAACTCCTCCACATATTGCCACGATTGTGGGGAAATTCCTTAACTAAACATTTCTGAGCGATGAGTACGTCAAGAAAGAAGCCTCGACTCCACGGTCGATCTTACCCCTATGGATTTCTATTTTGAGAGCTATGCAGAAACACAAATACATTCCTTTCAAATTTGAAATTTGGACCATTAGAAGGATCCCTGAAGCTATTACATCTATCCCGTCAGTTGTTCTCTGCCATGTTTGGGAAGCCTGAATGTCGTCTTGGCGTCTACAGGGCAACTGATGAAGCACACAGCGAGGTCTACTGATCAGGTAAGAAATTTGGAGAGTTTCTCTTTAATTTGACGTATAATTCATGGCTCTACAATGATTTGTGTTGTAGTCATAACTATTTAAACCCCTGCCATTTCGAACTATATCGACTAAAACTATATATTGATTATTATAAATCTAATTACAACTTCTTTTTTATTTTCATTTATAATTTCCTCAATAAAAACAGGTCTTACGACGTTTGAATTAAAATCATATCAGAATATGCAAATCTCTTTCGTCCACGTGTCCTGTTATGCTAATAGCCAGGCAATTCATAATAGATTTCTCGAATATATCCTACTTATCTTCCGACTATCTTATGACAACACCTATACTCAAATCTTGGATTTTTTATAAATTTACCTTGACCTTGTTATTTAGATCCTTATTATCTCTTTCAATTTTCACCGATATTGTAAAATATCATTTCAAATTTTTTTCGCTAGGATCATATTAATTAACAACTCAAAAGGTTTCGAAAAATTTCGCTCCTTTATTTTTTTAATGGATAGGATAAGCAAAAAAGGATTTAAGTTCTTTATGTCGAACGAGGTGGAAAGCATTTTTTCTTGCATGTATTCAATAAGTTATAAAATCCACCATTTTGCGCAAAAATGTCTCCTAACATTTTTCCATTTTTCCTCGGCTTTTTTACAACAATCTCAGCGTAATATTTAATAAAATTTTAGATATATATGCTGTAAAATTATAATAGTAAAAATTAGATTTCTATGCCAGTTTGATAGTAAAATAGAAGGGCATATGATATGTGTCTATTGGTGTATGGTATGTGGACGTAATTTATACAGTTTTTTCAGTCATTTTTAGTACATTAGTATGACAACACAGCCAATATAGTTATAACTGTCACAAAACTCTGATATTAAAATTTCAAATGACAATATCAACTGATTTCTTTACCTGTAAAATGATTTTTTATATTTATCATAATGTAACATTCAGACTGTCTGTTGTTATGACTTATTCTACACACGATCTAGTCGAAGGTTAGACAAAGTCCAAGAAATCAAAAATCTTTAAGAATTATACCGTCTGTGGAACACGTATGTCACTAAAGTTTATTTTCAAGTGATTTCTTTCAAGTCTCGGATATTTGTTCTGGCTTGTGTGAATAGTAGACATAAATAAACCGTTTTGTGAGTTTGTATTGGAGATGCTTGTAGTGAATATGTATTTCTTGTTGTAAATCCTTTTGTATTTAAATTTGGCTGCAATTACATTTGACCTAAGGGTACGTCAAAGTTTATAGAGTATCGAAGCCTTCAGGTATTTTTGCACCCTGTACGCAATTTGTATTATGTACAAATATGTTATTCTGTCAAAAAAAAAAAAAAAATGATACCCAGTTCTAATGTTTCATTAAATCAGTCTTATAAATACCGTACAAATACTACCTGTCTTTAAAATAAGTTATTTATAAGCATTTTGGAGAGTTATTATTATTGTTTTTACTGTACTTTACAATGTATCATTATGAATCTTCTGTTCCGCGAAAAATGCTTGGATAATGGTTTGTTTGAATTAACTTTTCAATAACAAGTAATATAAAAAAAAAGTCAATTCCTACTTAAGTCAACAAAGAAAATTTTTATTTTAGTAACTTTTTGTTAAATAATTACAATTAATATAAATATGTATAAAGATATGACAAAATCACAATATTAAGTGGGAAAAGAAATTTTTTTCCCGCGATCTACACGCTTCGTCACTGAAGGTATTTGTTCCTAAATTTACATCCTGATAAATATCTTATATAAGAGAAATTTTTTCCTCACATATAAAACTAAAATTAATTATTCGAAAATCATATAAAAAAAATATCCATCGACGAGATTCGATCCGAAGGCATGGAGATTCTACGCCGACGCTATACGAACTTTGCCATTGCAAGACAAATGATATAGTAGAAGCATTGGTTTGTTTCTTAATTAATCTTGTAAATTAAATGGTTAGAATGCAGTTTAGCCCAACCACACTTGGTGATAGGAATTATTTGGTGGTATTTTGCCAAATGTGGCTACCCTGTTCCGCTTCGCGGACTTAACGTTCAGCCAAAAAAAAATCTCTAAGTTTGGCAATTTTTGAAATCGCGCCAAGCTGTTGGGCTAAACTGCATTTTCATCAATTAAATTTAATTAAATAAATTAATATTTAAAAAAAATGCATTAACATCAAGTGTCATCCACTACAAGTTTTAAAAAATATATTTGAACTTGAAAGGAGAAATAAAAAGTATTTTATTAACGATTGAAAATTTGAACTTATATATAGAGAGAGTGTGAGCTAATAGGAATTTAATAAGAATACGCGAGAATTACGGGCTTAATAATTCTTAACAACGGTCAAATGTCAACAACGGAATCACACTTTATCCTAACTTCCAAATCACACGGCATGAAGATTTTGAAATATAGTTCTTTATTCAACAGCCTCCAACATTCCATTCAACCGTCTTTGGTAGAATAAAAAACTCGACTTAAGCGACCACGAAACTTAAGATTTCTCGGCTAAATTAATATAAGAATAAAGTTACAAAGTAACTTATAAAAAATAAAGTGACATCATTTGTGAGTTATATGAATTTCGATAAAGCATTTATTGAAAGCTGATATATTAAACAAGAAAAATTTATTGTACTAAGCTAACTTAATGTACAAAAAAAAAAATCGTTACTATCTTATTTATATTGTATCGTGAGTATAGGACAATGACACTGAAGCACAGTTTATTGGTTGTAAGCATTGAAACAGCTGCTTTATGTCCCATGTACTTTATATGTGTTACTCACTTTAATTTTTCAAACAATCTTTTGTACAAACGCCTGATAAAACATTCTCCCAAAATTTTATTCATTCATACATGTATTGTAATGAAGGGGACATGCTGAAAATCTCCTTGTGAAATCCTATTTTTAAAAATGGATAGGTCACATGTTACTTTATTGAAGTTCCCATATAAAAAAAACCCTCAAGATTACTGTTTGCGAGATTCAGGTGAACAGTTTCGTGAAATAAATCAAATTTTATGTCATAGTTCATAACAAACTAGGTTGAATGTAAGACATAATTTTTTTTTGGTTTCATGTGGAAGAAATGCGTCTAAATATAGTTTTCTTTCTATTCTCTTTTGTTGCAGTCAACTGACGTTGGGTAAAAATAAAAACACTATTTTGTGTGTGGTATTTCCCCCTGTTCTTCTATTTGTTTCCGCATTTTGTTTCTTTTGTTGATTGCAAACTTAGAGAAACCATTGTTCCGAGTACTGAAGGAACAATTTTCCTTTATTGCTTAATGTGTAAGTTATTAGAAGGTTTACTGTAATTATTTTTTGATGAATAATTGGTTAAACAGCTACACATTTAGAAAATTAAAATACTAAAAATTACATTTAAATTAAATACATAGAATTCAAAAGCGTCGAAATTTAATGAAATAAAGTTATTTCATTTTTTAGATTTATTTAAACTGGAGAAATAGGAATCTTTTTCTGCGCTTTTAAGGTGACTCTTTTGGATGTTTTTGAATGAATTGAGATTTCGCGAAATAAATCCAACAATTATTCTTATATTTTATTTACATTTTATTAAATCTTAATGTTAATTTTCATTTCCATTTAAGGTTCCTAAGAATAATACGACTGCTCTTAATGCAAATTGAAATCATTACGACTGTAATGAAGTTGAAAAAAGGAAAAACACATGATAATTGGCATTATTTCAATATTAGTACTAGTTAATTGTATTTTAACTTTGTAAAAAGAATTTTGGTTTTCCTTTTAGCTTTTTAATTGTAATTTAAAATTTTACAAAACCCTTTTTTATTTTACAGATAATATGGCCAGGAAAGGTAATAAGGTCATTTTCCTATTTCTTTTTTTTGGAATACATCCAATCAATCAAGTTTTACTTCACTTAAGCAAAAAGGATAACGAAAAAAGACACAGTTTTATTATTTTCATGAATAGCACTTTATTTCTATTTGAAATGAGGCGAATGAAAATAAGAAAAGTAGCCAAGTTTATATTCCCTGGATTTCTATTTCCCCTTTGGAGGGAGGTCCACAGTTGCTTAATGGTCATGAGCATGGACTCGTGATCGCGCGACGTTGTTTTCATCGAGTTATGGGTTCGAACCCTGATGCCACTGAAGACCCCTCGTTTAGCCGGGGTCGATGCACGTAAATCTGGTCGAGGTTCTCCCTTTAACGTGGTCTGGAAATTTTGAGAGGGAGGTGCTAACTCAGGTGTCGTCTTCATCACTTGACCGAGAATCAAAATTACGAGGTTTGTCGCCAATAGCCTTCCTGTTGCTTCTAAGTGCGAGGTAAATAAACAATCAAATCATCTTTGACCTACAGGATTTTAAATCCTGGAATACAGAATAGGATGAATAAGACATTTTATGTTATTAACTTTTCTTAACATTCCGAAACCAATAATTGTCATGGTAATATATCAACAAAAAAAAAAAAATGATCTTCCTGTTGCTTAAAACATTGTCTCTCACCCATTATTTCTGAAATAAATACAAAGGCATTTATTAAAAATAAATAGTTTGACAAAAATAGAAAGGATTTCAAATTCAATAAACACATTTTAAGCATAGGCTTTGTT
The DNA here is from genome assembly GCA_019974015.1 of Nephila pilipes. NCBI lineage: Eukaryota > Metazoa > Arthropoda > Arachnida > Araneae > Nephilidae > Nephila > Nephila pilipes. The sequence goes on from BMAW01016125.1 coordinate 445,569, forward strand.
TTGTACAAGGATAAACTATGATATATAATTTTTGAGCTCGTAAGCTTGACATTTCACGATAACTTTTTTGAGAGAATTATACCATAAAGTTATAAATTACCATTAAGGTAAACAAAAGTGTTCAAATAAATACTTTAAACAGAACGGGTGTTTGCTATTTTAGTTGCGTAGAATTATTTTTCGAGAGAATGGATAAATACATATTTATCATAATATTTTAATAATTAACTAGAAAAATTTGTATAACATAGGAATGCTTTAAAAATGCCTAAGAGCGCATTCGAAACAGAATTTTTTCAAATATAAACCATAACATGATTTTTGATCAAGAGCTTTACATTTATGGACTAATTCTGAGTTTGAAATTCTCTCATAGAATTACAGTGTTCTCTCGTAATCTGGCAGATATGGGATCAGAGAGAGCCGGATTGCCGAAACGGTGAATGACTGGGAAATCAAAAATAATAATTTATTCAGACTGCAAAAGTTATGTATTAATATATTAAATTTAATACAGTTACGCAAATAAAGTCAAATACGCGAAATAACTAAAACTACAAATAATATTCTGCTTTGTATTGATAGCCTACATTATTCTATTGAACCGGAACGACTGGACAGGTGAAGTGCCGGATTTTTCGAAGTATTATATTCTCATTAGGGCAAAATTGTATGTACCCTCTAAACTAAAAATATCCTAATAAATACTTTTAGAGTTTAAACAGAGCGTGTGTTTGTTATTTTGGTAATTTTTTACTATTATTTTTCGAGAATGAAAAAGCAAATATTTGACACAATTATCCTATTGGAAAATTATTTTCCAGTACTGTTTAGAATTAATCACTTTTTACAGCAGGAAAAGTAACACTTAAATCTCTTACTAATGATCCTACATATATATTTAAATTATAATTCTTTTCAAAAATGAGAACAATAAAAAATAAATTGCAAGTGAGAACACAGTAAACTCGAAACAATAAAAAGCAAAATAGGCTTAATGAAACCCGTGAGAATTTTATTCGGAGCAAAAAGAAATTGGACTTTTTTCTCTTTCCTTCTTCAAGCGATTCACAAAACTTTTCCTATGACTTGAATAGAATCATTTTATCTCAAATCCGATTGACGTTAAAAAGTCATGTTTTCACTCTTTCAATCCGTTTTAAAATGTAATTATTAGTTACGCCTCGTTTGACAGAAGGAAAATTTCGTTGAGACAGACGACTTTATTTTTTAGTATTTTATTTGATGCTTCTTCGAATTTTGTCGCGTTCCTTATTTTTTATGTAGAGAATGGTCTAATTATGGAAAACTAAATCGAAAAGTAAATCAAATATTTTCTTAAATGATATTTTATTTTTTTTTCGAAACATAAATTAGAATTAAATTGAAATGTATAAAGGAAATTGAAATTATTTCCTCTCTTTTATTATGTGATCTATTTTGACTGCTTTCTGTCGAAAATTAAAAAAGAGAGAGATTCAAAACTCTAAGAAAAACAAAATAAATAAAATCAGAATCTATAACAACTAATCTAATCTAATTGTGGCAACTGAGATTTAAAAGTAAGGGGAGGAGGGGGGGATTAATAAATAGCAAAAAATAATGAGGTTTGGGCGGCATACAGCACACACGCATTAAATTTAAAAATATACTTACAAAATGATAAATTTTCGACACTTTCTGAGTGAATTTGGATAAAGAAGAAAAAGTTGATAATTATATTAACTTTGAGAAGTTTAATTTTAATACTAATGTGTAATAGTTTTTTGAAGTGCTGATTAATGTAGGTTTAATCAAAGGAACAATATTACACACGAGCTACTATTAAATATAAGTACTTCGAGAAATCAAAAATGATTAGTGGTAATGTCGTTTAATAAAGTATGCCTTGTTTAAAATTGACACCAAAAAAAAAAATAATGATAATTTATCAAAATCCAATCACTGTGTTTTGTTTACTCTAAGCCTTGCTTTATTACAAAATATGTAATATGTAAAATTGTTAAAGTACAAAATATGCAAGGGAAAAAAAAAATACTCTTGTACTTGCACTAATTAGGATTAATTAGATTCCAAAGCAATACTATATGTTATACCATCGGAAAAAATATATACAATGTGAAATAAGTTTCTCATAATCAAATGTTTATGTATAGTTTCTCTGTTGAAAAACAGCGCCCATTTTTTCCCCCCGCCTGCCATAGACTTCCACACGTTCATCCATCTTCGCTACCCTTCCTCGTAGTACTGGCTACACCTGGTGCGCGGGTCTCCATTATTTACAGTGGTGCATTACGAAATGGTTAACCCCGACGCATGAGTCGAATAATCGTGCAGCGTTGCATGACATTGCATTCTGTGCATATTTCCGTTAAGTAAATTTTTTTAATAAAGAAAGAAACGAGAGAGGGAGAGAGGAAAAAGATAATTAAATGATAAGACAGCAGGGTTTATACAAATAATTTATCCATCTTATTTAGCATTTAATTTTAGGCAGCTAAAATGGAATAAAGATTTAATTTTTTCCAAAATAAGGTGCATAGGAGGAGTTGCCTCCTAATCGCCGCTACTGGCTGCACGGATAAACATAACGAGAAAATTATATTTTTCATTTCAAAGATATGTATAGTTGTTGTTTTTTTTACAAATTGAATAATTCTAGAATAAATTTTGTTACGTTGAGCTCTCTCTCTCTCTCTCTCTCTCTCTCTCTGTGTGTGTGTGTGTGTGTGTGTTCGTGGTTTTCTCATCACTGACTTCGGGAGTTTTTGATAATTTGAAGTGCATAAAATTACTACTCCCTAATAACTAAATGAACCGTGATTAGGTAAATTAGAGTAATATTAGAAGAATAATTAATTGAATTATAGATAGTGATATATAAGCGAAATATAATTGAAAGGAAAGAAAAGGAAGACACATGATAACGACAAGCTGATAGATGTTTGTAAATTAGTGTGAATCGTTGTAATTAATCGTTTGTTTTGAAATTCATCAGGAGCAACTCTTGGTTAGAGTATTAGGAATCATATCTGCTATATTCAAGAAGTGTCTCAATTGATAGTAGTGAGCTGGTAAGCTAAGATTTTATTGCTTAAATATAAGATAAAATTAAAGTGAGTTAAGAGGGATTTAAGAGAGAATGACCTTACATATTCTGTGAAGATAGTAATAAACTTTGTTGACATTTTTCTGACGTCTCTTAGATAGATTTGTTGCTTTTGGTTACTTAATTACACTTTAAAATGTATGTGGAGTTCAATAATGAAAGGAAGGCAGACGATACAATATATCTCATGAAACCCCCCCCTTCATATAAAAATAACTAAATAAAAATATCTGGAAGGATAATTTTTACTACAAATTATCAGATACTATGAAAAAGTTGCGCCATTCTTCTATCATTATTTAAAACTACCGATATCTTTCAGTCTAATTAAATAGTCATTAAATACTACATTCCAATTGAAGACATCTAAGGGCGAGACAAAATTACTTTATTAATCACTAAAGAATATATACGGTCACTCGCTCTCGAAATGGTTGGGGTAGCCTAGTGATCATAGTCATGGGCTCGTGACTGGCGCTTTTCGTCCTGTTGTGGGTTAAAGTGCTGATATCACTTAAGACCCGCCGTGTACTGGGGTTGATGCCCGTTAAATCTGTCGAGGTTCAAAATCCTCCCTTTGGTGTTGTGTAGCAGTTAGCAGAGGGAGATGCAACTCATGAGTCGTCCTCGTCACTTGACCGAGGTTCAAAATTACGAGATCTGTTGCCAATGACCCTGGTGTTGCTTCTTAATGCAACGTTAAAAAACAATTACTCACTTTCACTCACATTTTCTCTTAAATCCAATTTAACTCGGCAATCCTAAATTGCGATCAAATAATAAAATCTTAGCGTACTAAATCACTTGCTCTGATTCAAAACTCTTCTCTCTAACAGTAGATTCGAATCTTAGTTCTGACAAAAAGAATCATTTCAATCCAAAATATTAATTACGATGCTTCAATCCAATTTACTATCAGCTTGCCGTTATCCTCTACTTTCCTCTTCTTTCCTTCAGTTTCATTTTATTCATATATCACTATCTCTAATTGAATTCACTACGCTTCTTCTTTTCATTTAATTTATCTAATCACGTTTCATTCTCATTGGGAAGAAATTGTAATTTTATACAATATACAAATTACGATAAAGCCCCCTAGATTATTGAAGAGAAAATATCGAATAGCCGAATGTTACAAATTAAGAGTGAATCCTTTTATTAGCCAACCAATGCGCTACTGTTTTAGTTGTATCTATTTTGGAATACCAGATCACTTTTCAATTTTTTATCGTTTGCTTCATTTTTAATTACATGCAGCTGATATAATATTCAATTTTATAATTTATCGTTTCCTTTAATTTTAATATCGGAAAAGTTTACTATTGTCCATTTCCCGATATTTGATCGTTTACTTTAATTCTTATATTTAATTCAGTAATTTAATAATAATTATAAGAAAAGCGCAACTTGGTTGGCTAAATCTGTTCTTTGCAAAACTTTCCATAGAACTTTTCAAATTGTATTATTTCATTTTACTTCTTAAACTTAATCAATAAATTTTTGGGCTATTATTAGGAGGATATTTAATATTTTAATTGGAAAATCGAATGCACACATCAGCAATGTGTAAATAAATCTTGATCAAATCTCCTTTTCTAAAATCACTTCTTTTGTTATTTTCTGTCGTTTCTTTCTTTTCTTTTTAGAATTTTTATTTTATATTATACTTATTATTATTATTTATCTTAAAAAACTTTTTCAGTCATTTATTTGAAATTTTATATTGTAGGTTTTTTATTTTGTTATTTTAGTAATATCGAGGACCATAAAATTAGATTGTAATTTATTTCTTTAATCATCAGCTTCGAAGTCAGCTAAAATCCTGCTTTTTTTCTCGCTTTAATAGACCACAATTAAGAATCTTTAATTGTAATTTCTTTGTTCTATTGCGATGCTGAAAATATTCAATAGTTTAATAATTTAATTTTGTCATATTTATAAATATTTTAACATGTGGTTATTTAGGTCTTTTTTTTTTTTTTTTTCGAGTTCTTTAAAGCATTTTAAAGGACTTTTTTTAAAGTTTTATAAGGGTTTAACAATTTTTACAACTTTTAAAAATGATTTTCTTAATTCACAGGCATCAAAGTCAACAGTAATTCTTATTTTTTTTTTCCTTGTCGATTCACCACACTTAATACTATTTGTTTTGTTGCAATTCTGAAAAAAGTCGATAATTTAATACGTAGCATTTTCATAAATAATATATAAATTATCATCATCATTTATTTTTAACGTATCATATATTTTTGGCCATTTCTTTCAGTATTTTAAGGCATTTTGCAGATCATTTTCAGAAGTTTTATGGGTCATCATTGTATGGACCCTAATCAGCACATTTATATATCATAATTTAGAAACTCTAGAAACAATTTGTTACAATTTTTGCAATGTCGTGAAATCTTTTGTTCTGCTTTTAGGATTTCTTGTAATTTACTGTATGCTTGTAATGTCTTGATTTTTCTAAAAATTAATTTATTAGCCTAAAAATGTTATAAGCTCTTTGAGAACAGCTCCTGAAGATGCATATAAGATTATTTTGAATATCTTAATATTTCCTAAAATATATCTGTGACCGCTGTAGTCGAATGATCATGGTCGCATGAGCCAATCAAGACCCTCGTGACGTTGCATACCTACAGGTGCTGCTGTAACTCTGTGGCGTTCCATTACTTCTACCCGCGACTCTTGTGACATAACTCAGTCAAATACAACTAACTCTAAAAGTCAATAACCTACGTAAGGACACACCCGTCAGTTCTAATACAACTATTTATTTATCAGTTACTGTAATAATGTCTAAGGAGTTTTCGCTCTCTGTGGGGGCCTTTGGATTAATCCACCTATTCGACTATTATTGAAATAATACTCTCTTACCCAAACCTTTCCAGTTGAGTTTGCTTTGATTGATCGAATCTTCAGCGACAGTTACCACCAGTAACTACTCTTGATATTATGGATCTCTTGCTGGGTATATACCCAGAGTTAGCCACACTCGTCCTCTATCCTCTAAATTTCCCTTTGCTTACATACCGTCATATCTAAATCACATAACTTTATTTCCACCTGCTTCTAATTAACATAATCACGTGTCATTTTGGTTGGAAAGAAATTATTATTTCATGCAATCAATCTCAATTAAAGTCACGAAGTTTTAATGAAGAGAAAATCGCGAATAGCCCAACGTCACAATTCGAATTATGAATTACTGTGATATAATGAGTTTAATTTTTTATAATATTTATTTTAAAGTAAGAGTAACGCAATCATACTATCTTTATTGTGGTACCGTTGTACCCAAGCACAACTTCCAGGACATCAAAATGTCCTACTCTCAGAAAGGGAAAATAACATAGTTGCAAGTCTCACAGTTCTTAAAACAGTGTTAATAACCATAATTTTAAGATATCTTGCCAAGAAATTTGTTCTTATTTGAAATCAGCTCTAATTATACTTAACCAAACAAGTTTTCTGAAAAATATAAGATTGCATAAATTATTTATATTCACCTATTTATCCATGTTCTTTTTATTAATAAATTGAAACCATGGAGAAAAACTATGCGTTTTTTCGAATACACGTTCTATAATTATTAATAGATATTTTTTGAGAGGGGAAATAAATGCTCACGGTGAATAAAAAAGAATTGGAATTAGGGACTCCTTATTCCATTCAGTTCACACAACATGCAACGCGAGGAATTTGAGATACTTTCAAATCAACACTTTCACCCTGAGGATGACACTTTAATCGATATCTCATTCTCCGAATTTTCATGGTTTTCAACAGAACTATGAGGCCCAGTTATATTAGAATGCAGAAACTCAAACTATACTTCGAGACAATTTTTAGTGGAATCAAACATTGAATTCCTAATTCTCCTGAAAATAAAATCATAATTTTGCTAATTCGTATAAAAATTGTAGAATTTAAAAAAAAAAATCTTCTAGCTTTCGAGAAGATTCAACCAAATTTATCCGTCATTTTTAAGGTATTATTGAAATCTAAAGAACTCATTTAGCAATTTATGTTGAGGTAATGGCTAAATAAGTTCTTTTATTATTAATTGGAACTTGCTCTAATAATGATAAAGTTGAGATTCAACAGACAAATGTAAAATAATCTAAGATCTTCGTATAGAATTACGGAATTGATGCTCCAAACCTTTTTGGTACTTCGGACGAATTTCTTTAAAAAAAAAATTTTCACAAGAAAGTGTCACATTTGGAAACAATGGAAGCATTAGCGTGCATTTAAGTAGCTATACAATGCAACGGCTTTGATGTAGTATACGCCCGGGCGCATAGTTTGGTTTTTTTCGACAAGTTCGACGAAGTTTTGCATTTTACATGGCTTGGCATATTGCTTAGCAGAAAGTAACGAAAATTGGCGACAGAAGTCTCACCGCCAAAAAAATGGCGCAAACTTGGACGCATATTGTATACGTACCAATATTCCATAATTCGGTATACCTCCAATATTCCATAATTCAATTTACCTCCTGTTTATGACCCAGAAATTGTAGATTCAAGTCTTCTATAAATTTAACGGATCCACTATATCGTCATGGCATGATGAGGAAATTTTTATTAACAATGCCAGTTCAGTGGTCAGTTTCATCAAAATTACTGTAGGAGAACCATAAAAAGACCAAAATCTCTTTTTAACGATCTGTTATTGTGAAGGTAGATTGTATACTTTTATTTAACATAAAATTTTCATTTGTTTCGGAACTTAGCATGTCGGTTGATAATGAATGCGATGAACTTCTGTCATTTGTCAGTTACAGTTTGGGCTGAACTCGGAAATTTAGGATGAGCTGTCATTTTTCTTGTATAATAAATTCCTCCGCTCTTGTTTAAAGAAATACTTAGTAAATCTATTTAAATGTCTTCCACAGTAGGTAGGCTGCACAAATGACAATGAATAATTCATTTTTTTAACCTTGCTTCACCCTTAGTTGTTGAATAAACTTTTTTCTTTTCATTTTGCAGCGAAGTGATTTATTTATGTAGCAGTGTTAGAAAAAGAGGAAAACAATTCAGTGTTGCTTTGAAACTCCGAACGAAGGAAGTAGTAATTATGCATTGCTTTCAGAAATCACGTTGTATTGAAAGTTTGACAGACAAAATACACACAAAGATACATATATATATATATATATATATAATTTTAAAATGACCTAAAGACAATGGGTTAATTTATCTCAAGTAAATTTTTTAAAACACATTAAACATTATCTTACATTCTTTTAAGAAATACTTGAGCTTTGAATCGAAAAATTTTCTGTTTTTATTTAATATTTGTTGAGAAAAATTAATAAGAAATAAAAATCTGCGAACTTAGGCGTTTTTGCTCTTGATAAAAGAAAAACAAATCCACTAACGAAAAGATCAATTTCCATCATAATTTTTAACAATAGTTCATGAATTTTTTGAACTATCCGAACTATCTATATTCAGAAATTTTGGAAAAGAAATATATATTTGCGTGCAATTATTACATTTTTTTTTATATAATCTTCTATTCTCCTCTTTCAGTTCAAAAACATAATATTCGTGAATAAAAATTATGGGTTAAAATTGGGAATAGGGTGTCTCCTAGGAGATTGGCGACGAAACTTGACGACTTCATTGATAGGTCGCCAAACTTGCGTTATTTAAGCATTGAGTATTTTTTAGGGTTACCATAACAAATCGTCATTTTTAAATTATTATCGCTCCCAAAAGTCGCCAATTGATTAGAGAACACCCTATTCCCGACTTCAACCGAATTATGTTTCATGGCATATTAGAGAAAAGAGACTATTGCCATTACACTTGAGAAAATTAAGCGTTAATGTGTTATAATAGGAATGTTGAATCGCAACGCTTGAAATGATCAGTAGTAAATGCATGTGTACAATATATGTTGGAATTACGATTAAATGCTTATAATATTTTTTTTAAAAAAATACTTTTATCTATGATTGAAAATCATCAATAATTTTAAAAGATGATTCCAATATTGTGATAGCCAAATTTTGTTATTCTGATGGGAAAAAAGTTATCTTCTGAAGATATCATTTCAAATTTTGAATAAAATATTGGATTTTATTATAATGAGATAAAGTATTAGTTTATATTTTATAATTTACTAAAACCGTAACTTTACTTCGTAAAAAAAATAATTCGTTATTTTACCATTTCGCTTGCGCAGGCGATAAAGTCGCCAAAACTGATACAACCGACGCTAAAGGAATATGTGTATACTGAGTGTTGACGTCAATGAAGTCTGCTCGGCGAGATTTTCGTCGGCGATTTAGTTTAGTTTAATTTTTATTAACGTCGCACTAGAAGCAACACGATGGCTATTCGCGACGGACCTCGTAATTTTGAACCACGATCAAGTGACGAGGACGACACCTAAGCTGGCACCCCCTATTTGCGCCGGTGAAATGGAAAAGTACCAATATTTCTACTTAAACAAAAAAAAAACACGCGATATTAATTGTTTGTAAAATATATTAATATATATATATATCAACTCAGATTAAGAATGTTATTTACTCTTACTATAGGACCTGTCTGATAGAAAATAATACAGTGGCGAATATAAATGTTCGAAACATTATTTTATATAAGTTCGGTGAAAGATTAAAATCTATAGTATTATTATTTACAGAAAATATAGATACGAAAAATAACATTATTTATTTTAAGAATCGTAAAATATTGTTAAGTATAGCTTCAAATGGTAAAGTGAAAGTGATATAAAATATCAGAAACTCAATATGTTTTTCTCTATAACTTAAGAAGTCACTTAATTGTTTCAAGAGGTTTATAATCGATCGATATTTTCAAAAACTCGTACAAAATTTCAAAATTGCTGTTCAAATTCTATAAATTTTAGAGTTAAGAGACTCGATATCGATATTAAAACAAAGTTTAACATGAAGGTTAATATCCTTAAACTTGATGGCACTTAAAGGAAATAAGATAAACAGTATAAGAAATAATAAATATAAAAAAAAACATGAAACACAAAAAAGCACGGCAGAGAGCCTATGACCAAAAATGATTGGAGTAATCCAAACAAATGTTGTCCCCGATTTAAACTTCATCTGAACAAAGACATATTGTTCAGATTCCATCATTAGAGAGAGGTAAATGTGTAGGAACTCCCCCTTTTCTGTCGTCGGAATTTTATATAAATTACTCTCCTTTTCATTTTGCGTTTTTTTCTATAATTCAATAAAAATAATTCGAGATAAAAACCAACGTTTTTAAAAACAACGCTTTTATATGGTGGCAAAGTTTATTACAAAAATTATTGAAATACTAGCTAAAACTGGTCACAAATATCTAAATATTGCATTGTTAGGCGGGTAAGATCGGTTCCTAAAATTTCAGAACTCTAGCTTGATGGGAAGTTGGTTAAATTAACTATAGAAAATTTGATGACACACTGATACACACACAGACAGACACACACCAAGTGAAATACATAAAAACGTTAAAACTAACTAAAATTAATTAATTCATCCGGTAAATTAAATGGTTGGAATGCAGTTTAACCCAACCACCCTTGGCGACAAGAATTATTTGGCGGTATTTTGCCAAATGTGGCTACCCTGTTCCGTTTTACGGACTTAAAGTTCAGCCAAAAAAATCGCCAAGTTTGGTGCCAATTTTTGAAATCACGCCAAGTGGTTGAAATAAACTGCATTATTAAAGAAAATATTAGTTAAAACTTGTCGCAAATGTCTTAATATTGCATTGTTAGGCGAGTACGAACGGTTCCCAAAATTTCAGAGCTCTAGCTTGATGGGAAGTTGGTTAAATTAACGATCGAAAATTTGATGACACACACACACACCAAGTGAAATTCAGAAAAACGTTTTAAAATAATTCGAAATAAAAACCAACGTTTTTTAAAACTACGTTTTTATATGGTGGCAAAGTTTATTAAAAAAATTATTAAAATATTAGTTAAAACTGGTCGCAAATATCTAAATATTGCATTGTTAGGCAAATAAGAACGGTTCCCAAAATTTCAGAGCTCTAGCTTGATGGGTAGTTGGTTGAATTAACGATCGAAAATTTGATGACACACACACACACACATACTCACACACACACACCAAGTGAAATTCAGAAAAACGTTGTAAAAAACAGTATGCATAATATTTTCAGAAGCATTTTCTTAGTTCAAGTACATTTAATGAAACTTTATTATATTATTTAAATGCGCGTCTTCTAGTTATTAAGATCGATTCTTGCTCGATGTCATACGTATGGCCGCGGCAGGTTAGTGGTCATGGTCGCGAACTCACGATCGGCGTTGTTTTCGTCGAGTCGTGAGGCGATGCCATTAAAAACCGCCGTGTAGCCGGGATTGGAGCCCGTTTGAATCTAGCGAAGCCCCAAGTCCTCCCGTTGGCTCAGTGTGAAAGTTTGGAGAAGGAGGTATCAGCTCAGCCATCGTCCTCGTCATTTGACCGAGCTTCAAAATTACGAAGTCTGTCGTCAACAGCCCTCGTGTTACTTCTCAGTACGACATTAATAAGCAATCACAATCGATATTATACGAGATTGCTTCAAAAGTGGGGTGGTAGGTAAGTGAATGTGGTAAGTTAGTGTTACCATTGAGTGCTCCCACCTGTTAAACGTCTCCAGAACAAATGTGACAATGATTCATGGATCTGTTTCGATTTGGAAGTTGGTGGGTTTGATTGGAGTTGTCATCGTCATTTTGCATCGAATTGTCACCGTTGATGAGGTGTGGATGTATCATTATACACCTGGAAGCCAAGCTACAATCAAAACTATGGGTCTCGAATCAAAACTGTGAAGATGGGCCGGAAAAGTTATGGTAAAAGAAAAACGATCGCTGTAAAGTACTGCAATGAATGACTCATCATTTCCGTTTCCCATTCCTATTACCACATTTTTAATTTCTAATACGGGTACTTTTTAAACTGTCTTCGTACTAACAACAAAAATTCTTCTTCTACTTTTTTTTATTCAGTGCATTAACTTACTAATCTATAACCAAGGCAGGCTTTAACCTTGTGTGTACTGTTTTTTCTTTTCTTTTTACCATTAACTAATTCATAACACTTGTGGTTACGACACTCGTGTGGTAAGAACTCCAAATCCCTGCAACGTAGAGGTGGGCATTATTTCACGTTATAGGAAAATTAATAATATTACGTGTTTGGAACCTATTCCGTCAATAATATATTCCATACAAAACCCTGTTAATTTGTTCACTTCTTATAATGCTTATCTTACAATTTTTTGATGCAACTTGAGTGATTTAAATTTGAAACTTTTTTTGTATCATAAAAAATATTGCATTAGTTTAACATAATCCAGAACTAATGAAGTATTGGAATATATGCAGAAATTGATTTATAGTAGAGTATAATTCAAAAATAATATGATAATGTAGAATATATTTAAAAAAATAAATAGGATACATGAACTCTTATTCTGATAATAATAGAAAATAGAAGCATATATTCTGTAATCAATAAGACTTCAGGACAAATAATCTGAAAGTAATTGAATATTGGATCCTATTACCAGATGAGAATTATAATACGCTGGAACCTATTACTTAAAAGTAACCGCTTGGCTCACCTCTATTGCAATGTGATATGATATACCTCTCAAGATTTATATGAAATGTGAGGAGAGATAATTCTTAATGATGCTGTAATTGTCTGACTTGTGTTTTTTTAATTTCTTCCAGGTACCGTCAAGAATCAAAATGCGGTCATCGGTATTGTACCTTTTGATCTCTCTCTCCGGCATGGTTTTTGGTGCTGAGATAGTGGCTAGTCACATCACTCAATCCATTGTTCTACTCATCAGTGCTTATCACATGCTCTACAACATCTTATCACTGTTGCTGCTTGTTATCAGCCATCGGGTAAGTACTAACGGAGGTCAGTTCGGCCTTCAGACGGAGAGTTAAGAAAGCTGAACTTCGATCTTGTTGTTTTTCTTATCCTTGTCAACATTATTTCTGTCTGTTGATATTTCTCTATAATTTATGCCGAACTATGGGAAAACCTGAGACGTCAGTCTATTGTGTTTGCAAGAAAGCAAAAAAAAAAATCATTTTACATTTAAAGAGAAATCAATTTGATCAAATGTGTCACTATTAGTTGTAACAGCTTTTTTTATGGGTTTGAAATAACAAATTTGCGCTTGTCACAAAATATTTTGTGGCGTATCTTTAATACTCGACTTGTTTTTTAAATGTTAGTCTAATCGCAAATCTAACGTTCAATTGAATTCCAAACAAAGATTAAGGAATTAAAATAGTCACACAACAACAGCTCAGGATTTAATCAATGATTTTTCAAAATCTTATTTGTTATTTCTTTATCGAAGACAATGTTTTCCACTATAATTTGTTTGTTGTTCCTAATCGCAGGCACTAACAACTTCAATAAAATATCAAAGAATGCTCTTACCGAAAAACGATGCGAGTAAGCCCGCAATACATCAATTGTTACAACATACTTAAGTAACTCCCGCGCATTATTCAAGGCTTTCATACAAGAACAATCTTGCTATTACCTTAATATTTCTATATATTTCTGAAATCTTTTTTCTGGCTTTTATACAACTTGATTACATCGGTTCACTTTATTTCTAAGGTTTACCCAATTTGTGTTATCACGTTTCATTTCGTTAGAAAAGAAATTGGAAACTTAAATGTAAAGTCAGGAAGAAAGCCCAGTTCTTAGTTAAGGGAAGTTTCGCGAATAACCTGCAGCTATTCTCTTCTACAACGACACCAGAAGTTTTTTTTAAAACGTTTTTCTTAGCTATTCAGATGAGACGTCTTTCCACCCTAGTTGGTAGGACCGCATTCTTCGGGTCCAGGGTTCGAAACTGCAGCGGCAACCAAGGTCAACTCATTCTCTCCTCCTCCATTGCACACGGGGTAGAATAACATCCCCCATATTTCGCCCAGCGCCGAAAACCTATGTTATAATTTTTCTTTTAAAAGGTAACTAAGTCATCTTGGAGGAGATAAAATGAGCTTATTTTATGCCAAGTCTAAATAATTGTTACTTTTTTAAAATTAAAAGAAAATGAAAGTCACATATTTTAACATTGAGATATTTGTATACTCATGTATCTGTTCATGTTAGGAAAATCCCGTTTACAAACGTAAATAATTATGCATGAGCAATTAATAATCGAGGCTATATTTACGTTTGTAAGTAATGTACTTACCTTTAGGTACATCCTGCATAACATCCCATTTGCCTTTATAACGTTAAAAATATGCAAAATATGTATAAACATACCTTCTACATACTTAATATAAATATAATTTCAAAATCTGGAATTAATAAAAATTTTGATTTTAGGATTCAAATTTCCTTTGATTTTTATACTAATACTGTAAATGACTAGATGCTTGAGTGTTTATTAGGGGAGGGGAATACGCTCCCTGTATAGAAATAATCTAATTTTGTAACATGTAAAATATCAGCATAATAGATAAAAAAAATACTGGGTTTTGAGAAAAGTGTACCAGAAACCTAAGAGTCACGCTTTGAGGAAAACACAAATACAGATATTTTTATCTTTGTTATGGTATGTTTGTTTAGTTTTAAAATTTATTTTTCTAGTGTACTATTTATCATATTCTTATAACTAATACATCTGAAAATGAATAAGTATAGCGCCCTCTAATTTTTAACAGCAAAATAAAAATATATATATACAATACGAAGCATTTCAAAGTCTTTTTACCTTAAGAAGCATATCTCTTAAGGTTTTCTTTACCTAACGTGGACGAACAATTATCAAATTACCAAGCATCTTTTCCAAACAAAACAAAAATTTCTTTTAATATTAGCTCGTGTAGTTATTCATTTATCGAATAAAAACACTTCGTCCCAAAAATATGCATGCATGCGATAAATACGCAATATTTCACTTTCATAAAATAAGTAAAAATTCCATTGGCTTTGCCTGGTATTAAAAGAACGGAACTGGGGTACAACATTATGGGTGGGAGAGTGCTGTATTTTAATCAAATCATTCAATCTTCTCGAAGTCGGAAATTTCTCATAAAGATATCTCTACTGTGTCGTAAAGATATCTCTATTGTATCACCTGTGATCTATAATGGTTCAGGTTATCAAATCTATCACCAATAACTAATATGATGGACGATGGATTCATTTGGAACCTGGGTAGCAAAGTGGACCTCAAGCAGTGACTGATATTGTGAGCTTTAATACTTTAAAAGTAAATATTTTGCTTTTAATCTGCTATTTTTGTCATTTTTCGTTGTAGAATTTTATTTCAAAGTTAATAGAAGTAATTTAAAACTAAAAAATATAGCGTAATGTTGACAGTAAATCCCAATAGATAGATCAATTCATTACTGAGAGGTGTTTATTTATTGCAGTAAAAAGGGCCGTTATTATTGTTGTTTATTGTACTGTAGTCCTGGGACTCTTTTTTTTTTTTTCCCTGAAATTTTCTCTTATGCATCACAATTATGAAAGGGGTTCCAAACCTCAAAAATCGAAGTAAATATATGTCAACAAGTTCAATGCGTACAAAAGATCAGTTTTACTTTAATTTACATGTTTCCTAGTAAGGATTTTTTGTCAAATCTTACTTTGGAAGACTACGGGAAACATACTTGTATGCCTCGAATATTCTACCTTTAAGATTCCGTGAATTGAGACCTGGTATTAAAATGTTAGGTTATTACGACTTATTTGTAATTTTAAAAATAGGAATAAAAGAAAGATAGAAAAATCCCGAAATAAGTTCTGTGTTTATTGTAAGCGTTTTCAACCTTCTACAAAATTATTACAGGCACCATTTAATACGAATTTATTTATTACAAACCATGATATGGATTATATCATGGTTCCCCTTTCAATTAACACTTTGAGACTTGTAAATAAAGTTGTTTCAATTGAATATCTCTCCCTCTGGCTGAAACCAACAACACGAACGATATCAAGTCGATAATAATACTCATCCCGCACTTTTTTAAGAATTTTAATTCGGTGTTACAGAGTGAATGTTTACAGTTCTTCACGTTTTCGGTTCGTCAAGGTTCATCAGTAGTTGCGGAAAAAATATTATTACAAAAATTTCTGATCTCATGTGGGTGTATGCGAATGAAATCAGTCCAACACGGATGATAATGGTAAATGACTCTTTATTCACAAATATTCAGGACAAGATGATACGCAGATAGCAAAGCGTAGACAAATTAATACCGCAGTCAAAATACACAACACTTGTACAGATCAGGGGACACAGATAAAGAAACGAAAAGCAGCACTTGTAATGACAGTCACAATTGTATCAGCTAATTAGTTCGCACTGCAGACAAAAACTCCAAAGTGAAACTCTGCACTTCCAAGGTAGGTTCCGACAGTTCCCGGCAGATTCACTCAGCCAACGCCAACTACTTCCAATCGATTTCGCGATCGATTTCATAAACATATTACTCTGTCTTCTGCTCTCGTCGAACCACCGATTCCGACCAGGTGGGACGTCCCAGAGAAAATTTAGGAAAAGTCGGTAACTTTCTTCCCATTCGAGATTTCGCCGAGATGCCAAGACTTTCTATAATCTTCAATTTATCTCCAAAGTCGCCGAAATGGTCACTAAATCCATCTCCAAGGTTCAGGAGTCATTGCTTAAGCTTTCCTAGGCGGACTGATTAAGTCTCTTTAAATGTCTATTTTCCTTTATGAGAGAACCGTCGCATGGAAACGTCATCTCAGTTTTGAAACGATATGTTATCTTTCATGGAGATCTAAAGGGAAAAAAATTGCAGGAAGTTAAATAACAATTTCATAAAGGTCACTGATTAAGAACAAAATCATCATCTCGCTGCGACAAATCCACTGCAGTGGCAATTTAACATTTGAATATCCACGAATAGATACGACGATATGGAAAGTGTTGAGAAAACTATTAATTTTCGAATCATATTAGTGAGAGTTGGTACACATTCTTACCCCAAATTAAAAAGAACAGAAAATTAACTTTCGCAAGTTTGCTCTTAATGAGCTCGACAAAGACGATTCATTCATATCTAAGCTTACCTTAAGCGATGTTTCAGACCAACGGTAAAATCAACCGACACAATTCCACATATGAAGTACAGCAACTGTTGAAGTGGAACGCGATTCGCCGAATGCTAATGTGTTTTCTGTCACAAGACAAAACTTTCGGCTCAATTTTCTTTTTTCATTATAGTAACTGGCATTTTTTGCAACGATAGGCTAAGGGAGAAGATGGAGTTGGTTCTATTATCGACTGGATTTTATTTGTGTTTTTGGTGGTGGTCATATTGAGCACACATTTATAATTTTACATACTTAAAAGTGTTATTTTTAATTTAATTTGTACAAAATGGTTGCAACTTTATGGTTGGGATATTATTTTGTAAACACTTTGCAAATTAAAATAATTTTACGAAATTAAGGTATTATCCAGTTTCATATACTTATTTGAAATTACATATTTTAAAAAGGAATGTTTTTATAGCAGGAAAAACAATCTTTTTTCGTTTTTGCCTACCTTTCGAGTTCGTACATTAATAGCAACCACTCTACGTGCAAACATATATGGCATTAAAAACAATTTATATGTATACGCTTTTAGTGATTTTATTCGTCCACTGATAAATTATCTCGGAGATTACATATTTTTTTAGGCAAAAAGTGTCTAGATTTTAAAAGAAAGGCACAGAACATATTTGTTCCTCCAACAGATTCGACGTGATTGAAATGCAATATTCTCTCGGTAAACCGGCAGTTTTCGGACCAAAACCCTGCCGGATTATTGGAAAATTACAGAGCATATCACATCAAAAGCTGTGTATGATCGTCTAAATTTTATACAATACATGTTAATAAAATGTCAAACACACCAAATAACTAAAATTACGATAAATATGCTGTTTTGTATCGATAGCTTATATTATTCCATTGAAGTCGAAAACATAAAATCATTTTCTATTTTCTTCTGTTGATTTGTCCGTCTGTGTAAAAGCACCGGATAACTGGTAAAGCAGTGTTGGATTATAGGAAGCAGTATTGCATTTTGTTCCAAATTGGAAAGAATAACTTTCAAAGAAACAAATAGAATGCGAAGCAATTTAATTCATAGCAATACCCAAATTGCTTAGCCAAGTCTGCTCCTTTTAGCAAACCGAAAAAAATATTCATGCTCATATTGTTACGAACATGAGATGGCGCTTCCTTGCAGGTGTTCTCTTGAGAAGGAAAAGAAACATTACTGGTATATCATCAGTCAGCCAAAGGAAGGTTAGCAATGAGTTCTTAACCTTGGCGACATATTTAGTGGCCATTTTGGCGACTTTGGTGACAAATAAAAAGTCCCCGAATGTACTGGAACCTAGACAAAATATTAATCGGGAAAAAAGTCACGGACTTTTCATGAATTTTCTCATGTGACTTCTCACCTGGCTGGAAGAAGTATAAATACGCCGAGAGGTAGAGAGTGAACGAGTAACTCATCTGTTTGTGAGCGAGGTTTATCTTTGGAGTCTCTGTTGCGGAGATCGATGGGTAATTCGACTGGAAGCTGTCGGTATTTGGAATGGAAGTGTGCCGGGTGAATTTGCGGAGAAGCAGCGTGTATCTGCCAGGAATTGTTTGGCTCTACTCTGAGAGTGTAGAGAGATACTGCAGAGGCTGTCCATAGTGAGAATCAGTAAGTTGGAGAGTTGAATGTTGGAGATACAATTGTAACTGTTATTACTTGGATGTATCATAAAGTTCTTGTACCTGTATCATTAAACTGGGCAAGTGCTGTGCATTTGTTTGAACTGTTATTGTCCAAGTTGTGCTACCTGTGTGTCATCCTGAAGATTCGCGAATAAAGTGACATTGGTCGTTATCCTTCGTGTTGGACTGATTTCATTCCCACTCAGCCAGGAAATTTTTGTAACGATATGAGATAATCTGAGTATAAGTAAAGAAGTATGACGCCCTCAAAATTATCGCAGTATGTTGGTATGAAATATTATCCCCTAAAACTATTGGCGACGAATTTCATAATTTTGAACTGCAATCAGTTGACATTGTTCTTACATTATATTACATTATACGCCACAATAGAATTTTGAACTTTACATTATAACACATCGATCAATAACTCCCGAGATTAACCCAGAGATGGCGCTCGTAGTAAACCAGTAACCAGGTCTTTCTAGAGTACTAACCTTTGCTTGAAACGTGTCAAAATTTTAAGTCGATCGGACCAGGAAAAAGGGTTTTTGAAGTGAAGTGAAAAAGGTTTTTTCCAAGTGGGTGCCGCGATTGCTTTCGATGGAACAAAAACAGCAACGAGTCGATGATTCAGAAAGCTGTTTATCGCTATTTACTCGCAACAAAAAAGATTTCTTGCGAAAAAAAAGAAGAAGAAAAAATTTTTTTGGGAAGATTTGGAAAAGCGTTGTAACGATTGTATCACCCTAAAAGGTGATTAACAAAAGGTGTTGTGTTGATGAATAAAAAAAAATTTTGCAAAAAAAATGTTGTTTTCAATTTTAGACTCGGGAGTTATTGATCGATGTGTTACCTATTTTTACATTATACGCCACAATAGAATTTTGAAGTTCAGTTCCTTTTAATATGTGTCTCCTTCAATTAATCCTCATAATAGTGGCCGAGCGGTCACAGGCACACACCGTGACTGGCGCCTCTGCTTCTGTGAAGACGCGGGTTCGAGTCCTGATTCCAGGAAAGACACATCCTGTAGGGAGCTGGTGCACTTTAAGTTTTTCGAGGCTTTAAGTTCTCACATAGTCGTAGTGCGAAAATTTAGAGAGCATTGTGCCAGCTCGGTTTTTTTCCTCGTCTGTTGACTTGCCTCAAAATTACGAATTACGTCTCTAATAACCTTAATATCGTATCCAAGTACTATGTTCATAAATTATCATATCATATACATAGGATTGTACCTTCGGCTGAAAAAAGATTTGAATTCACTGTTCAATTTGAGCCTCGTCGATGATGGAACGCGCGAACGTGATCGTACCAAAAGCCTCTGTTCTCGCAATTGTTTACAAAATCTTCATAATTTTACTCTATTTTCGATTTAATTTTAGATTCCTGTACAAACATAAATTAAAATAGCACATTTGAATTGAAAGGCTTAAACATATTTCATACTTATATGTTAGTTTTATTGTGCAATCCGCGTTAGGAGTATTTTAAAAAATTTATTTTAAAAGCTGAAATATAAGTACTTTAGCAAAAGGTTGCAGCAAATCACGATAAAACTTAGAAGAAATTTATCGTCAGAGTATGATCCACACACGTCAAAGAATACAATTTATTCCAACTGAGCTTTGACGAAGAGGAGAAGAAGCGACGCCGGGAGCCTTTTTTTCAGCTGAGAGCAAATGACCTTGCCTGGAGTACAAGGTAAAGTCATTTTATGCCATGGGCCGTAGGACCTACAACTACGCGAAGAAACCTTGAATATTCATTAAAAATGAGGCGCACGTGAAGTTACTATGTTAATGCAGGAAACAAAAGTCCATGTGATTAATTTTTCAAATCTGTTGTATTGCTTTTTAAGTGTTTTGCAATTCATCTTTCAAAATCAGTTGCAGCGCAACGCTTTACGAATAATATCATTGTATGACAAAATAACATTAGTTTCTTTTAATTTGTTTGTTTAAATTCAGTAACAGTCATTCAAACTAGACAGCCGTAAACTGCTAAAAGCTTCTTTAAAATGTTGTTTACAATGCTTGGATACATCTGTTAGCTCATACAATTATATATCTTCATAATTGTATAATTGAACGTTTATTTTTAAATATTTCCTAAAATTGGTATAGTAGAGCATTTTAATAGTTGATTAAAACTTGTAATTTTTATTCATAAATAACAATTTTTCGGTTTCATATTTATTCATCGAAATAGAAGTTTTGAAATGATCTCAGTTTTTTTTTAAAAAAAATAATAATAGGAATATATATATATATATATACACACACACAAGAAAAATTGTTTATTTCCGTTTAATTTTACGGAGAAAAAAGTTTGACAAGTCATTGTAATGAAATTTATTCCAACTAAATGTTCAGCTTTTACAAATTTCCAATAAAATTATATTTCCTTATACTCTTTTCACTTTAAATCCGGTGTAATCATTTATTAAAGGTAGAATATTAATGCATCTTTTCTTTCAAGCAGGAAGTTTTACTCTACTCATATACATCCCGACAACAGTAACTATATTATAGGCATGTTTTTAGTAAAGCTTCTTTTTGATTCATTAAAACTTAAAAATATATTCCATTGCTTATGCAGTTTAATTTTTTTCTTTTCAAATTCTGATCTTATATACCTGAATTTTAAACGCTTATTGAAAAAATTAATTCAATAACAATTCCTAATTTGTGAGTATTGTTTGTTTACTTTTTATTAAATGCTCTACTTTAAAAAAAAAAAAAAAAAAAATGTTTGCAATAAGATTTGTGACGTCCTGGTGGTATTTCTATCAACTACTTGCTCCATGACTAATGAAATGTTAAATCTCTAATTGAATAATCTAACAGTGAGAGACATCTGTTTGGTGTTATTCGGATCTTCGAATATTCATAATTCAATATATAAATTATAATATATGTGGAGCAAATCCCTACACGCGTCCGAACCTAAAGATTTATATTATAAAATGTAACTTTATCTTATCATTGAACCAGTAGTTCTTAAACTTTTAAGTCTTACGACTCCACAATAACGTTTAAAAATTTCGAACGATCCCCTCATAACCATAAGCATGCATGAAAACAGTTATGTTGTTTGATTACTAATTTTATTTAAAAATTAACATTTAAACATTTTTAATTAAAACATCATCAGGCTTTTTAAAATGAAATACTTCTAACACACTTTTATTGTTAACACATACAATTCTGTATCAAATTAACATTTTATATTTATTCATTTAACATATTATATTTATTTTAATAGTAACGATTAATTTAACCAACCTTTTAAGCATCTCTGAACAAAATGAATCATTGAAATAATAAGATTTATAGTGAAATATTTTATTGAAATAATACATACACGTACATACACACAAAAAATAAAGAAAAGTAGTTTTTGAATTTATTCTCAGTATTCAAAAATTGAATGAAAGAAAATCGCGAGCTAATGAGACGAATGTGCTTCCTTTTTTGTATGACAATTAGATTTAATAAGAATTAAGGCTAAAAAGTCATTTCACATAAGTATGCTGTGCTGAATGACAGAACGCTGAATGTCATTTCTGTTCACTCTAGCTCCGGTCCCAAATTCTGTCACGGCTTTTGGGAAACTTGTGAATTGAAATGCGACACTGCTATAATAGTGCGCTAAATGATATTTTTCAATACACAAATATAGCTCAACTTAGCCAGCATTACGATTTCGTAATTGCGCTGTACAGAAAATTTAACATATTATATTAAAGGGTACTGAATTGGTTGGGACTAATGTTTCTTTGAATTCTCTAATCTGAACGAAATTTTAGCGACCCCATTTGGGGTCGCCACCCATAGTTTAAGAAGCGATTCACTAAATTATCCGGATCTGAGTCAGTGCGAACGTGTAATCTGGATCCGACTAGATATCTATATTCACCTATGATCACTTCACATTACTCTCCGAGTCAACATTTCCAACCTGTCTCTAGAAAACGAGAATCTTTTTTCAAAAAGAATTCTCCGCAGTTCATAAACGGTATCATATCAATCGTATTCATTACACTGTGGAATTAATTTGTTCCTCCGATTCTTAAAAATATTTTTATTCTTATTCTAATGAATCGCTTGTGAGTCTTCCGGTCTTTAAAATTTTCTTAAAAAATATTTTTAAAAATTGGAGTTAAAAAGTAATTCCACAGAAACATTCATTATTTTTTGTTCTTTCGGATGCACTTTATTGCATTCGAATAGATCAAATAGAAAAGATGTGAGAATTAAAGTCGAAATCCCATAGGATTAACATTACGTCCTCGAAATCAAAATGGCCGATATAAGGGATACAGATCAACTTAAGACTGTAGAAATCACGAATAAAACGCCTTAACATACATAAATGTGTACATAATCTCGCTTTGATTCAAACTTCAATTTCTTTCAGCGGTTACCTTTTTCAGGGGTATGGATTTATAAATCCGGAAGTACTGAAGTAATTTTTTTTCTCCTGCTAAGCTTGCTCTCTATGGTAATCAAGTATAAAGAGTCCCTTAGTGATTTTGCATTTTCGAACCTTCTCTCTATTCATTCTTTTACCCCTTTCCTTTTTAAAATTTATAGAGTTTTATCTTGATAACAGATAGACATTTTTTTCGTTGATTATTGTTTGGCTTTGCTAGGCCAAATATAGCCCTTGCAACAATAAAACCAATCATTTAGACTTTATTTTTAACTAATATGAAAAAATGTGCTTTTCATATATTACAATTACACTTTTTTTAGAAATTTTCATCCCTAAATTACACATTTTAAGTATATATTATATTATATTAATAGTTCGAAATGGTGTAATAATCGTTTAAAAATAGAAAAATATTTTCGATGAGATTCTCGGTAAAATACCTGGAGAGTCACATGTTCACGACACGATAACGTCAAAGAACATCCAGATAAACGATAAGAAGTCTTTTCATGTAGAAACTTATTGATATCAAAATTCTTAGAAAAGGAAAAAAAAATGAAAATAAGATCCGACTCAGATATTATTGTCACCTGACGGTGAATTAATGCCACGCAAAATTTACACAATTGATTATTTATAAAACAAACCTCGTAATTTTTGAACAAAGGTCGAGGGCGATACCTGTGTGTGTGTTAGTACTAAACCTCCTAACTTGTATCCCATTGCACTTGAAGACTTCTAAGCCTGATTTAGTAACATTCAGCAATTAATCATACGACTTTCTTCAATGAAATAAAATCTCAAAGGCACTAAATATCGTTACGCATACCTTTCCTCTACCTACCAACTACCAGATGAATTTAAATTGGAACAGGACTTGAAAATAGGGAGAACTATTCGTTAATTTTTGCTTAAGTTATGAGGGGACACGATAACCTATGAGCAACTTTTTAATAAGGTATATTTTTTTAAAAAAAGTTTGTATTTACCATAATTGAAAATGCATAAACTATGCATTTCTGAAAAAAAAATCTTCATTTTAAGGTAAATAATTATTTAAAATTTTAATTTTTTGTTTCTAAAATATTTCCATATTTCTTCTGGTCTTCTACAGATTTTAATTTTTTTTTTCAATATGTTTATTTATACAGATTTTTTAAATAACATTTTTCTCAAATTTTTAAAAAAATTTCTCGTGATTCTGTACAGGGATTTAATTGTACTAGTGTTATTTAAAGTTTTACAGAGATTTTTTTTTTCTTCTATCAGGGGCTACGAAAAGCAATAAGAAAACCTCTATATCAGTTTTTTTTTAATTTTTAAAAAATAACTATTTATCTAAATCCTTATTCCATGCCCAATAATCATACAAAATTTTGCTCAAAACAACTGGAAAAATTTCAAAACTATACTAATTACAAAAAAAGAAGAAAATACCTTAGCTTTTCAAGTACATGAGCGCCATGAAAAAAGAAGCAGTTTAAAGTTTCAAAGGTCCGTAAAATGATTTGACACACTATTAAAGAAAATGTAACTAATTTCCTTAATGTAGATAGAACTATGAAATTTTATTCATATAATAAGAAAATTCTCACAATTAAAATAAGAATAATTTTTTAAAATATAGTTTGATTATTTTTGGGGTATTTTGTTTCCTAAATCGACTTATAGTTTCAAATCAAAAGATGGGGAAAAAAAGACTCGATAATCTCTAATAAAATATGTATCAATCAGTGTGAATCTTTAAAATGCACTAGATTGTTTTATTCTTTTTTTCTCTCTCTCTCTCCAGATGTCGAAAGGCAAAACCTTAAAGAACACATTTGGCTGGGCTCGAGTCAAAGTCCTGGGCCTGTTAGTGAATATGCTGTTCCTCGGGGCTCTGTGCTTTGCCGCTTGCGTTGAGGCTGTTCAAACCATGGTCCATGCGTCACACGAAGACACTGAGCCAAGGTATCCCATGCTGTTGGTCATCTTGGGATGCATCAATTTCACTCTCAATGTCTTGTGTTTCTTGCTCATTGGAGGTGAGTTCTAGTTGCAAACTGTATGACTTTATGAATGTCGTGTTACAGATTCTCACGAGTCTTCCCCTTCAACTAACCTCTGGAGGCTACATTAATGCGATAATTTGAGAAAAGGTCCTCGACTTGTGATATAACCATGATTTATCTAAATTAGTCTTACTATATAAGAAATGTAGTGAATGAGACAGAGGGATTGGAGGTAATAGGAAGATTAGAGATAGGAGATCATAGAGGAATTAGTGAGAGAGATAGAATAACTGTATTGGGTCAAGCAACTGTAGGGATGTGGCGTTAGTCCGTTATTAGTTGGCTTTTGTGCCATAAGTCAGTTTAATATATTAAACTTAAGAGACAGAAAAACAATTTAAGAAAACTCAAGACTGAACAAGCGAAAATATTTGTTATCAATGCCTAATAACCTAGACCGCTCTCTTCTGTGTTCCACCCAAGCTAACAGTTCTAATTATAAATGTAAAAGATATTCCCTTACCTAGTCCTTTGCTACTGTTGCCTGAACTGCCTTTAGTAGTAACTACGTAGATTAATGTTGTTAGTCCAATTCCATCCAATCCATAAGATCGTCATAATACTACCAGTTCTTGGCCTCGCTCACTCAAGTTGCCTATCCTTAGCCTCTATATCTCTTCTCATTTCCCCCTTACTTATATATTATTATTATATCTGAGTCACTTCACTTTATTTCGATCTGCAACTAATTTACATAATCATGTTTCATTTTAGTTGGGAAGGACTTGTAGTTTAAGGCAATTAAGCTCAATAGAACCCCTCGAGGATGGTGAAGAGAAGATCACGAATAGCCCAACATCACTGGGAGAGATATTCTAAGCGTGTATATTTGACTCGGATCCCGTCGTTAGCAGTCCACTGGACTCGGATCCAGTTAATCAGGTCTACTGATCAGATTCATTAAGATAAGAAGTATTATCCAATATAATATTTATTAAAGGATGCGATTAAGTGAACGCTCCACATGAAATATTTATTCTGATATAACGTATTCAAGATCGAATAAACTGGTTAATTAAATTATTTGAAACTGATCTTTATTGAGTGATTATGTCTAATACACCAAACGACGCCAGTTCGTAATAAGATGTAAAATCTAAAATTGTGATCTTTCGACCATACAGTTGCGGAACAATATGGGTATATGACTTGTTGCAAACTGAGCTGCTTAACAAGTGATGAGTTGCATTATGATGTATTGTATAGTTATTTCGTTATGTTTTGAAATATAATATAAACTGAAATCAACAATGATTACAAAATGCATAAATATTTCCGAAAAACATTGCTACCTGTCGCGAAAAATTTGTGCTTACTAAGCTGAACTATAACGACAAAAATGTTGAAGAGAGAGAGTGTATGTATGTAGCCAAATCTAGTTAGCTGTGCCAAATATTTGTTTAAATTGTAATCTAGACAGGAAAAGGAAGGAAAGGTAAAAATTGGTTAACAAGAACAAGAGTCGAAAATAGAGAAAGATCGCTTGGCTATACCGGGAAGCTTCACTCGTGTTTACGAAATACAGTAAAAACCCATTGGAAAAAAAAAAAAAGATCACTAGAGTGTCTCAGAGTCATGATTCCAGTGCTTGCCTAAAAAAGGAAAGCCCTTGAGGGACAAAAAAGTTAGGAACTGAATCTGAAATATTTGAAATCTTTAAAATGCATGGAATACGGAGTAATATTCTGCACTACTAAAGAAAAACAAAAATTTACATGTAGATCATATTTTAAGTGCATCATCGGGAAATTGAAATTCTTGTGCATTTTTTTGGCTCTCTCTCCAAACATTTATTTTTAAAAAGTTATATGTATGGAAACTTATTAATGATGGGTTTTTTTCTTCGATATGAACAGTCATTATGGAAATTAATAATGCGTATATAGTTTTGAAGAAAGAACCCGATTTAAGTTTATTTATTTCTCTCTTTTATTTGTATTTCACATGTAACAAAAATTTCCAATATTTCATTTATATTGCGCATAAGAAAGTTTTCCGGAGGAAATAGAGGAATATATATGTTTCAAATTACATACTTACAAAAGCAATTTGATACACCGTATTCCAAATAATATAATACCGTTTGACTGAGATGAATTAATCTTCAGAAAATCTTTTAACTTGTCACATCATAATTCGATTACTACATTTTTAATTCAAATATATAAGTGGGTTTGATAAAAAAAAAATTTAATCTAAAATGTACAAATTGGTGAAAGCCAGAATTGAATATAAATTGCTGTTGCTATTAAATACTTTGCTTTTTGGTATAAATTAATACAATATTATTTTTTAATTAATTGTATATCAATAAAGTTTTAAAATTTACCTTAATTACCAATTTAGTTTTAGTATTGAAAGAATATTTTATTCTATTTTAATGAAGCTTTTCATAACTTTTTTTTAAAAAAAGCTCTTTGACTATTTTTCAATATTTTAAACCATTCAGCTATGTTAGCAAGAAAATCTCATATAAATCTTGAGACATTTGAGAAAAGTAACTTTTAACAAAACAAATACATGTTAATTTCTATAACCTATAGCATATGGAGTATTACTATACATATCTTGTAGTTATTTTGATCAGGTTATAATGAAATAAATTATTTTCGCTTCCATTTTAATTTTCTAAATACTTTTATTAATCTGTCTTAATCTACAAATTAGCAGTTATCCGCTAAAGCAAATTGGTATCAATATAAATTTAAATTTATTTAATTTTTATCCAGTTTCTTGGATCCTGATATTTTTGTAAGCCGTATTTATCAAAAATATTATCCTCAATGTATGTAGTTTCGTAAAACAAGAGAACTTTTTAAATTTATCAAATTATTCATTAATTCACGTAAGATCGAAATTCGAACTGAAACTATAGTGAATCGGGTGGAAAGACTCAAATTAAAACGGGAACAAAGTCCCTATATTTTGAAGAGTAGTCAGGGGCGACATTTTGTGGTTGCATGAAAACAAAGTCCTTTGTGGTGGTTAGTATTTTAATTGAAAATTATATGCAGTGTTGTTTTAAATATCCCAAACATCTAATTTGTCGATAATTTCAGGTTATACTCATCACCAGGGCTGTTCCATGATCATTCAAGGAGATGATGTGCAAATGAATTGCGTTCTTGCTGATTCTATGGAGAATCCAAAATACTTTTCCGATGTCAAAAGTTCGTCAGCTACGAGTTTTTCGAATTCGTTGAAGAAAGGTGATTAAATAAATTTTGACATATTTTTTCGTAACTCTATAACTCAAGCAGTTTCACGGAATATGAAGTATTTCATCCATTACTTGAGCTTTAATGAAAATCTTATTCCAGCAAGATTGTTCATGTCTTAGAATAATATTAAAAACCACGTGCAATGAAAAAATATTTCTTTTCACACAAAATAAAAAAATCTATATGTTGAACATTTTTGCTGTGTTTTCGGTTTTTTTCGTTTTGTTTTGTAAGTATAGCAAATAAAACTGCTTCGAACCAATGTTTAGTTTATTACTTAAGTTGAAAAAAAAATCCTTAAAAATAAAACAATTATCGCTGGTATAAAAGAAATTATTATTATTAAAATATTCTATAGTTTATGGGGGGAGGGGGAGTTTTGACTGATTTATTCATATTGATTTTAGTTTCATGATGTCTGAATTTTAGGTTATTTTAAGTATAAATTAGCATACTAATCAGTTGGTTGAAAAGGTTTGGTTTATCATATGAGTTTCTTTTTAATTCATCAAATATTTTAAGAGAGTTTTTATTTCAAAAGCAAAATTTGTTATTAAACTTTCCCGTTTCTCCGACTTTTGCTCATCCCGTTAGTTCAGGAAATCCCGGAACGTACATGATGCTTTTCTAAATACTTTAAAAACCATGTTAACGTATAACGAACAACTGTGGTAATTTTTAAAACGTTTTAATAAGTGTATCAATCTTCTACACGGGAAAAATAAAATTATATACCGCGAAAAATTTATATTTATATAATTACTTCCGTTTATTCTACAAAACAGTTAAAAAAAATTTATTTCATTCAAAATGGGATTGATAGAATAAAAAAATTTTTCTCAAAAGTTATAAAATATAAAATAAAAATCTCCAGCAAGTGAAGAACATCATTAAAATTAATTGAAAAACAA
Organism: Nephila pilipes; assembly: GCA_019974015.1. Taxonomy (NCBI): domain Eukaryota; kingdom Metazoa; phylum Arthropoda; class Arachnida; order Araneae; family Nephilidae; genus Nephila; species Nephila pilipes. The sequence continues at coordinate 475,052 of BMAW01016125.1, forward strand.
TTACTCGCTATTTTTACAGCATGATTGTGAAATACAATGATGTTTAATACTTCTACTCAATTTTCTATTCATTCCAATCAAAGAAATCTATCAGCTGACTCATTCAGATTTCGAATAAAGAAAATATTGTATGGTAATATTTCAAATGCCAGTAATTAATGTTTTATTAGAATATTACATGTTGTTGCCATCAGAAAATGGCGTCAACAAGAATATATGGGCATAAAATAAAAAATACAAGGTTTTAGGTTCAAAAGATTAATATTAATGATCATAATAATTACATTTAATTTGCTTGAGATATATTTACACTGCTAAGGTGTATTTAATTTGATATTTTATCGTTTGATTTTATTTTAATATCCAAACAGAATATAATTTTTACCTTAATAATTTATCGTTTGCTCTTATTTTAATACTTAATTTAATAAATGATTTTTAGGGCAGAATTATCTATTTCTGTTCTTTTTGTTGTTAGCAATGGCAACGTTTTTATACTTTACAATGTTTTGCTGAAAAACATAAAAAATGCGCAAGAAATTTGAAAAATGAATTTTCTTTACTTGATAATAATTACTTCTATTAAGCATGGTCTCGGAAGTACATTTACTTTACAATAATTAATATTCAATTAGGAGAGCCGGTGATATAGATTAGAAATATTATGGCTACCCAATATAAAAACTCGAAACTTTCATCGTCGAATGAGTTCGCTAACAAAGGTGAAGTCATTTAATAACCCGAATAAATATTTTAAAAAAAAACGCTAGCAATGTTAAAATGAAATTAGCAAAGCCTTATTTAATATCTTTTCTTATTAAAATTGCATTCTAATTTCGTATTAAAAAACATTTTTAACAAAGCAAAAGCCCGAAAATGCTTAAAGAATGTTCCGGGATCTACTTGGAAATTGAAATTCTATCTGGATCCCATTAGAGAAGCCTACTTTCTTATAATGCGTAATTTTACTGCAAATTTTTTTAGTAATTGCCTTCTGAAAAACATGCTCCATTTAAAAACTTTTTTGTTGTTATTCAGAAATATCTATTTCTATAATTAAATTAGCATAAAAATCTTTAAAAAGATATACGACACTTTTTAAAAATAGTTCTGAAGTAATTTTAATATGCAGCCTATTACTAAATATCATACTTCAGCTGGAGGTTAAATTAATTTATTTTAAATCATTAAGTCAGCGGCGATAATAATAAAAGAAGTCTTCGGCCTTAAAGTCATTTACGTGATGTTTAATCCATTCACACTACTCCAACGTGAAGAAACGCGCGTCATTGGTCTTAGCCTTGCTTTTCAGAATATTTGATAACCTTGGCGGATTTTGTTTTCTGTGATGTAATGAAAAGACAAACACAAGTTCTTGACCCGTATGACATTTCGCTCTGTTTAGCGTGAAAAAAACTTAGAAAAGGATGCGGTTGAATGTAGATCAAAAATGAAGAGAATTCAGAATACTTTTGCAATATTTCTAAAATATGTACATTGCTTTTATGAAATTTCTCATTTAACCCTTTCATAGTCAGTGATATTCGTATGTGCACGCCAATACTTGATAATTAGATATTGATGTAAATAGCTTGAAGAAAACAGCGTTTATTTCTTCAAGGATAATTATTTCTTTTGTTTTGTCATTTAATTGAAAAGAAAAAAAGCTATTAATAGTGGTTACTAAAAAAAAAAAAAAACCGAAATTAACACGCTTCTACATTGAATCACTTTATTCAGCTTTTTAAAGCAACCAAATAATACTGGTAAAAAACGAGTTTTTTAAACATGGGTTTTCTTTCGAACTTCATACTTTGCGTAACATAATTTTTTATACCTTAAATTTTAAGAGCAAAAGGGAACGTTTAGTCAAATTGAATTTATACAATAATTAGTTTTAATAATTTATTTTATTATTTGACGTTTATTAAATTTATCATCTAAAATAAATGCGTGAAAATTTTTTTAGCTCAATTAAGCATTATGTTAATCAATTAAGCTACATGTAATTAAAATTAAAGGAAACGATAAATTATTAAACGATTGATTTGGCTACCGTTTGGGAACTTGGCGAGAAACTTTGCGTAAAATTTAATTATTTAAATAATTAGTTTTGATCAATTAATTTTTATTAATTATAATTAAATTATGTATTGTCATCTAAAACAATCATGTATAGAAAATTTCAGCTCAATTGAACGCTATAATATGTGAGCAAAAAGCTTTTGAAGTTTTGAACCAGACAAAGTTATAATGTGAGTTAAAGATAGCCCATTAAAAATATGATATTCCACTACTAAAATTAGATGGCAATCGAGCACCAGCGATATTGCCGCTTCTGCTCAGTGTGTCATATGGTAAAAATTTAACAAGAACAATTAGAGATTTAAGAATTTGAATTTAAGAAATAAAAGTAAAAAAAAAAAAAGTAAATTAGAAATTAAGATAGTTGAGTCTAAGCTATGGGGGCTTGGTATAAATGTTTACAGTAAATCTGCAACCATTTCCACAACCTCCACATGATCTTTTTTGCGGCCATGTTACGATAGAATAAATAAAAATAATATAATATCATTCATTTTCGACAAATATCGTCTGCCTCTTACACATATAAAATTAAGTGTAACATATGAAAATCAATTTAAAACGGATATCTGCATCATACACAAACTCGAGTAATCACACATTTTGATAAATATATGATGAATTATTTTAATAGATTTAACCAGAGGAATGATCTGATATATTAGATAGATATTTAAATTCTAAAAATCTTAAATTTTAGAAATATAATACGGTAAAAAACGAGTTTTTTAAACATGAATTTTTCTTTCAAGCATCACACTTTGCGTAACATAATTTTTATACCCTAAATTTTAAGTAACATTCATTTTCAGTAACATTCACCTGTCTTGAAGATGGGGAGCAATGTTACGAACATGAGTTTATGGTTCCCTGCAACGTTTTTCTTATAAAGGAAAAAACAGATTCACAGAGATGTCTCCAGTTTGATACCATTTGGCGACTTGGCGAGAAACTTGGTGTAAAATTTAATTCTTAAATAATTATTTTTAATCAATTAATTTTTATTAATTATAATTAGATTATCGTATTGTCATACAAAACAATCGCGTTTTGAAAATTTCAACTCAATTGAGTGCTTTAAAATGTGAGAAAAAAGCTTCCAAAGTTTTGACCCAGACAAAGTTACAATGCGTGTTAAAGAAAACCCAATAAATAACAAGACCTGATCAGAATATCAGAATGAATTAGGTATTCAAGTCTTAGTTTAAACAACAATTCAGTGATTATGCAATAATTAGTACCGTAATTACGCATGATTTAGACACAACTAAAACAATAATTAATTAGTGAAAAAAATGATTAACGTAATAAAGAGCATTAAACAATTGTGTTTAAATTTATTTAGATGTACTACTTCACAATATATTACTCAGTCATATAATAGCGTAATTATTATAAATATAATACATGTAATTGTAGCATGCAATTAAAACTGCTACAATTGTTTATAAAAACTTCTTTCTCTATTTTTTAAAATTAAATACAAATTTATTACATTTCTTTATTTTATTAATTATTTGATGATTATTCTAGAAATTGTTCGATAATCACGAAATCAGAGCCGGTTTTTTTATATAAATTTTTGAAATTTTTCCAAAAAACCTGTGATGTGATTTAACTTTCTAGAATATTTTCTTTGTCTTTGTACTTGATGGCTTTTTACGATTAACAGAAAATATTTGCTTGCTGCAATGTAGAGAAAAAAAATTATTACATGTGAACTATTTACTTTTTCACTCGACCAGCAAATCAATAATATAAACGTTATCGAAAAAACTTTAAAAAATTAGTTTTATAATTATATAAAGTTATTATTTGTTATTTTCATGATGAGTGTGTTACTTTGCCATTACTTTAAATCACTGAAACATTTATTCACTTTAAAATGAGTCAGTAAGTGCAACTCAGATAAAACAGTAAATTTTCATCTATAGTGGTGTCAAATATTTGTGATTAAACTTGGTATTCTTATATTAATAAGGAATAGGTTCCATTGATTCTGATAAGATATTCATAGCATTCTTTGCATTATACTTTTATTCCCTTTTTTTTCAGGTGAAATTAAATAACTAATTATATTTTAATTTAAAAACTCATTTACACACTGAGTTCCAAGTGTTTATAAGCCACAATTTAAGAATTCCTGATCTAAAATATATTTATGGTTGTACTATAAGACAAGGACCATACACAAAAAGCGTATGCTTCAATCTTTACCCTGAAAATGCTGAAATAACACTGGCAGAAAAAAGCAGCGATGTTTGTTAGTTTCTTTTCAAATAAAAAGCAACAGTTACATTGAAAAATATATTAATCAAACCAAATACGTTTTTCCAAGTATTTAATTTAAGAAATATGCATAAATACTGCATTTTAACTTGCTGAATTTATTTGTTTTGATGTTGTTCTGTTCATACAATGAGAAATATCATTTGTGTTTAAATGTTGTATGGAAGAATATAATTTGTGTGTGAATTTAAATATCGTTTTAAAGAATATAATTTGAATTTTAGTATTTGTATGTAAATATCATTCTAAAAAGATTATAATTTTTGCTAATATTATTGTTTATTTCAAAAACCTTAAGTGATATATTTATTAAGTAATTTTCTTTTCATTTTAAATAATTACCGACTGAAAAAATCCTAAAATGAGCATTATTTTGTGCTTTTGATATCCACAGATATGAAGCTCTGTCAAACCATAACAAAATAATAAAATGAAGGAAATATGGAAACAAGATTAAATTAAAAGTTATATAAAAATAAAAGTGTTTGGAATTTGATCCATATGACCAGAACTCTTTCTAATTCACATTTATCCTACCGTAATAGTCTTGCTTACTTTGTGTTTTAGATGCAATGTTAAGTGAATTTTTTAGACTGACCATACTTTATAGCAATAGCATATGGTTAAAATCGCCACGTAGATTGTTGACGTTTCTCTCTCCTTGCCTACAATAAACTTTTTAAAATATGCTTTTTTTTTTTCGTTATGTTACTTTACTGTGTAAAAAGAAGTTTTTGCTCTAAGAGAATGAGTAAAAATATCTCCTTTAAAAAGGGTATGTATAAAATTCAGAACTTTTACATACTCTTCAGATCTTATTTCTCAGTCATAATTCTCTAGATATCCGGTCGACAAATGAGATTTATCAACATCCACTAGAGACGAAAGAAAGTATATCTGGAAGTCCAAACACCTACGCGACGGAATAAATGTTCACATCCCCTCCCCCTTCTTTAATCTTGTTTGAAAAAACGAGTAACGTTTCAACAGATAGTATCTTAGGGCGTTGAGAAAATATTTGAATATTCTTCATGTGTAACTAGATTGATGAATACAGACTCATTGATGATAATGAGCTTAATTAATACAACCTACTGTTGAAGAAATTTTTAATTTACAAATTTGCATTTACCCAGAATTTTTAGCAATTAAAATTGTCAAAATTGTACAAATATTTCAGGTATCCTCGTTCTGAATTAGGATCAATTTGTTTTTATCGCTACAACATTTTCAGCTTCGAAAAAAAAAAAATCGCCATTAAAAACAAATATAAAAATACTCAGATCATATTTTGTTTCATGCATTATAAACATGATTTCGGCGGGATTTTCCCCAAAACTTGAATATGGATACAAAATAGGCTAAACTTTTAGTGAAAAATTGACGCGTAAGTGCTCAACATACTCTTGTGAATATAGTCTTCCTTGACTGCTTCCTTATTAAGAAAACATATCTTTGCCTCAATTTAAGTACTTAAAAAAACAATTTTAAAAGAATAAGGGAACCTTTAGTAACTGCCTGCTTAACTTCTTTTGCTTCTGAATTAATATGTAATTCATAACAATTCGATACATATGTAAATACCTTATTGTTTTTTTGTCATTTTATTTGGTGTGTGTGTGTGAGAGAGAGAGAGAGAGACTAAATTTTTCAAACTTGAAGTATTGAATAAATATAACTTTTTTACTTCAAATACCATGAAAATTAATGATAAAATTATTTTCATTTAAATGAACTGTTTGATAAAATCATAATCTCAGACTACAAAAAAAAATTCTTTTTTAAATTTACTAGTTATTGATTTAAATAACACGGATTAATATTCCTTAACTGTGGAAATCGATCTATTATACCAGTCTGCTGGAAATAAAAGGTACAATGATTATTTTTTTAAATAGTGCTCAGTAAAGTTTTAAAAATTAATAATGATTAAAATAGAAAAGAAAGTATTATAATTTTAAAGTCAGTAGTCCAAAGAATTGCGGCTACCACACATAGCAAGTTTGTTAGTGGTCTCTCTTTACATCCGGACAAGATCCTCATTGAAGACATCTAGACTCGTGAAAAAGGGCAAGCAAGATTTCTGTTTCTCAAGAACTTTTATCTTTTAGAGTCCGATTCTCCTGAGAACCAAGAACACCCCCTCATCCGGTGTCCAGTTTAGCAGGTTTCGATTCCTGCCCTGTTTTGAACGCTCAGGACCATTAGCTAGCTTATAACTTTAAACTATCCACTGTAAACAAAGGATTGTATCCCATGGTCTTTGTTGTTGTTGGTTGAATTTATTTATGTCGCACTAGAAGCAACACGAGGGCTATTGGCGATGGTCCTTGTAATTTAGAATCTCGGTCGATTGACGAGGACTACACATAAACTGGCACCCCCTTCCCTAACTTCCACACCAAGCCTGCGGGAAGACTTTGAGCCTCAACAGATTTAACATACATCAGTCCCGTTTACACGATGGGTTTTTAGTGGCATCAAGACTCGAACCCACAACTCAACAAAAACCGCCGGTCGTGAGTCCGCGATCATGACCACTAGTCTATCGCGGCCACCCGTAATTTTGGAAAAGGCATGACTAACTATTTTTATTCTACCCAAAATTTCCGAAGAGAAGGGACAAAACGTTCATCTTCGAAGGGACAAACGAAGAGCTCTACAAAACGTTCGATTAGAACGTCGTGTCCGAAGACATTACAATAATTTTTAGCGTGTGCTGTGCACCCAAAATGCTTAGCAAATATAATTGCGACAAGCACTTTGTCTTGTAAATATCAACTTTAGTATTTGAAATTAATTGTAATAAATTAGTGTAAAAATAGTACTTTCTACGCATCATATCATTTATCGTAATCTAAAACCAACCAGATAAAGAATGAAATGTACTAGGACTTGTTGAAAAATATTCATTAACGAACAAGTTGCTGATAAGGAAACTCAAAAAAATGACCACTAAACTACTTTCCTGTAAAATTTCGAAAATGGCTCCACCTACGCCCACACACAGGATTATTGACAAATGTAAAAAGAATTAACAAAAAACCAATTTATTAGCATAAGACAATATTTTATAAAACAAATGTGCATTTCTCCTTTTTTTTAATTAAAAAAATTAAGAAATTCCTAATTAGAGTAGGCAAAATTTAAAAGAAATAAATTACAAGTAATACGTTAAATCCATTCCAAACTCGAATAAGAATTAATATCACAAAAAATTTTCAGGTTCATCTCGCCGCTGGTGCGGGGATCACCAAATCCTGGACGTCTCTCGAGATATTTCTTCATGCCTCACAGTTATTGCCTGCGGTAGCGTCATTTTGCTCATGGACGGACTTATACTCAAGTACGCCGACGCCATTTTAGCCATAGCATCTGTGATTGTCTTATTGAGCACGACCTATCCTTTCAGTAAGGAACCTGTTTATCAACACTTTTGATTCTAACTAAATCATTTCTCTCCATAATACGTACAATTTTTAAAAAGTATACAATTCATTTAGAGTTACATGAACACAATTTTTTTGTCATTCTTAGTTTTTTCTAACTTTTATTTTATGTGTATATATATATCTTCGAATTTATTATTCATATTATTATATTTCCCTAGTCATGTATAATTCAATTATCTGTTATTATTTCGGTATTTTTTATTAGAATAAGTAATTTTAATCTTTTTTTTTTTTTTTTCGGTTTAAAAAATTGTTTGGTTTTTCATATTTCAGCTTGAAATAGAATTCTGAGCTGGTTGCTTCGTTTCTCTTAACCTCTTAAAGAAGATAATGCTAAATAAATAATTTTCTCTCAAAGTTGCCGCATGGCTTTAAGTTTAGTAATTAATGATTCCAGAGTAAAATTTTACTGAGATTTAAATGAAGAAATGTTTAGTCATGCACTTCAAGCATCTGATTTGTATATGTTTTTTTTTAATTATTAGTTAATTACTATAACTATCTTTATTTTCAAATATTTTAAATTGTTCAAATATATTAGAGCCTCTGATTTGTTTTTAGTTAAAAGAAAAATTACTGTAAAATATAAATGTAACTTTTCTTTTATATTGTAAATATTTAGTACTCCGTGCTAATGTACACATATTTGAGTATTTTTTAAATTTAATGAACACTCATCGATTGCTTATTCGAGCTTATAATGTTTGATAATACGAACTCTTCAGTATTTAACGCTGCCGTTTAGATTCATATACTACTCTTAGTAAAAGAAAAATAAAAATTTAAGAATAAAACGGGTCTAAAATGAAAAGTTATTCTATGTAAAATCCCGAAAATACTCTATTTTCCATAAATTGAAAGAAAATAAGCTCTTGAATTTAGGACGGAACTTATATATAGTAAGGGTAATTTATCTATAAAAAGTGCTACCATAAGAAATCTCAAAAAATATTCTCTACCTGTTTAAAAACGAAAAAAAGTATTAAATTTAAGTCTCCCGTCTTCCTGCCATTTTGATTTCGTCAGCTTAATGTTAATCCTATGGGATTTCGACTTTAATTCTCACATCTTTATTATTTGATCTATTTGAATGCAATAAAGTGCATTTGAAAGAACAAAAAATAATGAATGCTTCTGTGGAATTACTTTTTTCCTCTGATTTTTAAAAATATTTTTACACCTATTTTAATGATTCGTTTTTGAGTTTTTCGTTCTTTAAAGAATATTTTCCAATATTTTTAAAAATCGGAGGGAAAAAGTAATTCCACAGAAGCATAGATTATTTTTTGCTCTTTCAGATGCATTTTATTGCATTCAAATATATCTAATAGTAAAGATGGGAGAATTAAAGTCAAAACTCCATAGGATTAACATTAAGCTGACGAAATCAAAATGGCGGGTAGACGGGAGCCTTAAGGAAGAATATTGAGAAATTCATTATAAAATTTATTTACAAAAAGTTGAAGCAATGTATTTAACGAGCAATCACGTACATGAAAAAAATATGTTCAAAGAATTTGGTACGAGATATATTTTGAAGAAAATGTGAAGGAATAATTTAAAGTAAATCAAAGGAAGAAGGGAGGCTTACTTCTACAGAAGAGAGCATATTGTTCAGATTTTACTTTATATCAGACATTTATTAAGATCTGATCTCTATTTCAAAAGTATGACTTAGCTGTCTGCTTAATCTATGACAAATGATTTCTATTGGGGAATTAATTCAGCTGTTCAAGTATCATTATATGAGAAATTAAATATATTTCAGTTTAAAATAACCTTTGTAGCAAATATTAACCTTAGAAATTCGTAGCAAAAATAGCTGAAAATCTGGCAGTTCTTTGAAATGCGAATAATTTCATACAATATTTATCTAAAACAATCAATAAATATACTATTCAATATAATTTAATACAATGTTTATCAAATCTTGAGGGAAAAAACAAACGATTATTTCAAGTAGAAGAAAACAAAATAAAAAATGCAAATGAATCGTTTTTAATATGAATGAAATAAAATTAATGATTACTTATATAATGAGACTTCTACATTTTATTATTAATGTTTGCTATTTCTTTGAATAATTTTATGACTTTTCTGTTTTAGTTCGGGAATCAGGATTAATATTATTACAAAGCATTCCAAATCATATAGATGTGGATGGACTCACAAAGAGATTAATTGCAGAAGTAAGAGACACCATTTTACTTCTCTAATATGCTTATATAAAAACAAATTACAAAACATGCAGATTTTATCCCTTATATAAAACAACCAATAATCTTCCAAGACATTTAAGATTTTTAAAAATAAATTGTTTCGTATTATTTGCTAAACACTGAATTAATTTATACTTTGTTAAATAATGGCATCGCTGCTTATTTTATGTAATTTTATTCAACTGCAAAAAAAGTACCTAAGAGTTTGCAATAATAGTGGCACTTGTTAGTAGAATATTAAAATAATTTATAACGTATCAATTTACTGATTGTTTATTTGAATGAGATAAATGTATTTTAAATGGAAATTTTTGACGACAATTACTGTAAGTGGCGTAAATTTAAAGAAAATTCTAGAAGATAGTCAGAATTAATCGGTGACTCAACTCACTGAAAATTATGTAGAATAAAATTCCGATGAGTATCATAATATCTTTTACAGTAAAAATGTAATTATAAGTTAAATTTGAAAATCCCATAATTTGATTTTTTATCTGGAATTTACGTATTGTGTACATATACTAGACATTTAAAAATATTTCGAACAGGGTAATATACATATAAGCAGTTTTTTTAGAAAACTTGAGGGAAATTTATGGTAGTAGAAATACATGGCAATAATTCGTTAGTTCATTCCATCTTTTTATCCAGTAATAATTTACAAGAGGGCAAGGATACAGTCAATCAAAGCGATTTTCGCCAATAGGCGTCCATTCCGTGTTCTCAAGTCAAACCATTAATTCTTTACCGAATCTAAATTCATACTTTTAAGACATTTGATATTTATAAATATTGTTGAAGTATTTGAGTTTTTCTGGTGTCTAAAATTTGAATTTATTGATGCAATGGGCTAGAACATTAAGAATGTTAGAACCAGTGAGCGAAGCTCGTTTGTTTCGCATAGTAATCCAAAGAGAAACTGGGAAAGCAATTTGGTGAGCGTAACCAAGTGACGGACGATATAGTTCCCTAGGTTCGAATATCCTTTAAAGCAGGGGTTCCCAACCCTAGTTCGGCGGACACCATTGTGTTTTATGAGTGCCCACAGCTGTGCGATCACGATAAAAAAAATATTTAACTTTTCATTAAAGTGTTACATAAAGTTTTTACAGTTATTAATTAATTAGAGAAATATAAGAGTATTTGCTTAAAAATAAAATATTTATTTGTTTTGTTATATGTTTATCATTTTAACTAGGCTTACCGACCTCTCGATTTGAATGGTATTACCCCAGTTAGAATGCATGGTCCCGGCTGGTTTACTATTTTGTCACAGTTATTCGTTACAAATTTAAAAATGTCAAGTTCACACACGTTATAAAAATATTTTAAATCAGATCCCTGTTGTATTTATTTCTTGTTGTATGCTCATATTTGAAAAAAATAAATGTACCTGCTGCTCCAGTTGTATGCTAAAATGTATTCTAGGGCAATGGTTTCCAACCTGAGAGGTGCGCTTTCTGAGAAATCGCCAAAACTTGTCAACAAAAAATTAATTCTCATACCACAGAATAAAATGGAAGCTCCTTTATTAGTCTTTGTTTCATACCTTTTATGCTTTTTTCTTTCTCGGTTCTAAAACCAATCGTGAGCATATTATAATGCCTTTTTTATCCATATTAATTAATTTTTTAGAGCCATGGATTAATTTTTAAACGGTTACAAAGGAAAAACCAATAATAAAGATACGGATGCTGATACGAATGGGAATAAAAGCAAAAAAGAATAAGGAGATAAAGCTCCTAGGGGACAATACTGCAGCTCTATGTATTTATCATAAAGGTTCGTAAATATTGTAGATGGCTCGGAAAAGCTAATGTGTTTATTGTACTCGAAGATTTTGATTTCAGATAATACAAGACCTGTCAAATTAAAACGACACTAAGAAACTCTGCATTCTGATAAACGCATAGAAATTTTTCAAAGAATTTTTCAAGAAATAATTTAATAATCAAAAGCAAATGTTCAAAAAGTGACTTTCTGTTCAACTTTATGCATTACTGGCTTCGCATCATATCTCGTACTGAATCATAAAATGTAAAAAGCCACACTCAAGAGGAGAAACTGTTATTTTACCAAGAACCATTGATCTGGTTCGAGTAATGTTTGGCGAACCATATACAGAACTGTTGCGATAATATCCACTTGCTGATAATGCAGTGGGGAAAAGAATCAATGATCTTTGCAACCAACTAGATTGCGACAAAAAAAAAGATGATAAATTTGAACTGCCAAGAATTAGAAAGAAAAAAATTGATGGAATTATCATGCGATAGCTCACTAAAACAAAAGTTTCTAAGTGAAACTTTAATTCGGTTTTGGAACTATCTTAGAAAAGAATATGAAGTTTTGTATTGTGAAGCAATCGAAAAACTTCCACCGTTTATATCGACTTATTTGTGTGAAACGGGCATCTCGACACCGGTTGCATTGAAAACCAAATACCGAGCCAGAATAATAACGGAGAAAAAGATATGCATAGTACTTTCCCCAGCGCTTTCAAAATTTGACAAACTTTTTGTGCCAATAAACAACAACAATCCTCACATTAAATTTTGATGTGATAGATGTGTCATGAATCATTAAAAAGAATATGATATAAAAATGAGTATGCTTGTAGGTATGTGTTATAGCTAAACCTTGTTATTGTTCTATTAATTGTAGATTTAAGTTTCTGTAATAAAGTTTTTGTTTTGGAAACCGCTACTCTAAGGTACGGAAAGGTTGGGATCCCTGCCCTAAGATTGTGAAGTTGGGCTATTCAAGATTTTCTCTTCACTAACCTTAGGGTAATTTGGATTGTATATAACAACTATTATAGCAAGTAAAAATGAAACATGATTGAGTAAATTAGTTGAAGTTATGAAGCGTAATGAATTGAATTAGGGATAGTGATATGTAAGTGAAGTAGTAGTGAAAGGAAAAGGGGATAACGACGAGCTGATAGATGGTGTAAATTGGAATGAATTGTCGCAATTAATCGTTTTTATTGAAAGTAGTTGGAAGAGACTTCGGATCAGAATAATAGGGGTCGATTCTGCTATAATCGAGAAGTACTTGAATAGTATTGAGTGATTAGGTAAACTAAGACTTTATTATTTAAACGTAAACTAGGACTAACTGAGTTGAGAAGGATTCGAGAGAGAGCGCCCTTACATACTCTTTGTTGTTAATAAAGTGTTTTGCCTTGCTCTTATGTATCTTCAATTGGAGTTTTGAACTCATTGACTCAATTGTAGAGTTAAATAATGAATGAAGTCCTTTACAAGATTATATAATAAGTAAAATATAGGCTTACTACCATAAGTTCGTTAATTTGTTAAGATGTCAACTTAAAAAAGTTATATTACAAAATTTAAAGATTTAAACAATTTCTATGAGAGTTAAAAACTGACAGAATTTATTAACTTATTTTCAAATCTCATTCTGTTTTATTTCAGTTTCCTGATTTGTTGAATGTGCACGATTTGCATGTGTGGCGCCTTACTACATCAGAAGTGATTGCAACTGTACACGTCATACTATCTTCGTCAGACATTTATGCTCGCATCGAAAAGAGGCTTACCCAATTCTTCTTGAGGGAAGGAATCAGTTCTGCTACAATACAGCCTGAATTCACCAATGTATGTGACGTTTCTATTTGTTAATCTGAAGTTATAAATTATTTTTCCTATTACTATTTAACGTTGGCATCAATAGGGTTGGTGACATCTCTTTCTTGCTTTTTTTCCCCGAGTTATACTATAAAAGTTTTTTTTATTGATTTTTTCCTATGATACTTAAATTACTATGCATTAATATTATTCAATTATGTAACAAACATTTATAAAAATTAAAATTACTATTTAAAAAAAAGCATTGAAATATTCCATAATTCGAAATAAATCAAAAATTGAATGCAAGCCGATATTGAGGTAAAATTTATTCCGTTCTTCATATCAGAATATTTTTATATTCCTCAAAAAATTTACTCAAACGAAAAAATATCCTTTATAGCGTATACAACTGAAAGAAAAAATAGAAAATTACCTTTAAATGAAAAACATTTATAAAATTAATCAAAATCTGTATAACTGTAAATCTTCATAGGATAATTTCAAAAAATAGAAGTAATAACGAAATCGTTTTTTTTTTTTTTATCTTTTGATTTTGTTTTCATTTTAGTCAAGAAAAGCCCTTCTGTTAAGAATACCCCTTAAATTCTTTTAGTGTGGAAAAAAATAATATGTAATATATTCTAACATTAAATATGGGAAGAATTATTCTAATTAAACATTCCTAATTTAACTCAAGAGTCAAAAAATTAATTTTTTTAAGATACTCTCCAAGATATCCAGGGAAAAAAATTTACCAGAAAGTTAAGATTATCTAAAATTTACCATGATCCTGTTAAAGGAACGTTGCAGTAATAAAAGAATTTTGTGTCGTATATTAAAATTTTTGTAATAACCAAAGAAACATTTAAAATTTAAATTGCTAGCATATGCATTTATGTAAATTAAATATTTAATTTTTCTATTCCTTTTTACGATACTATAATATAAATTTGTATTTTATGAACCGTTTTTTTTTTTTGCAGTTAGTTCATTTGTTTATCTGATTAAAGATTTTTTGAATAGAAAAATATCCTAAAAACTAAAATTTTGAGATCTTTGGTAAAATGGTTGCCAAATTGGTTTGCCTATCGAAAGGGGGGGGGAGGTTTCACCATTTACACGATATCATTAACTTCATTTTATTATTATTTTTACTTATTATTTCTGGTTTTTTTACCGCACAATAACTCGGGATTAATATTTTTTTATATCTCACCTCAGGGTTCGTGGTCTGAAAAAACAAAAACAGAATGCATCCTTCAATGTTCTGTGAACAACAACTGTGGAGCTTTGACTTGTTGCGGACCTCTTATCGAAAAATCTAAGCAAAACACTCGATGCCGCGGCTCATTGGGTCATAAACACAGCATTCAAAAGGAAGAACCTCTATTAAATGTGAGCATTGTACCTGATAATCGACTGCTGCCGCAGTACGATTTCAGCCAAATCGTTTCAGCAACCGAAACAACGCTGTGAATCCAAGATGTGGCTTAAAAATCATCGCTCACTTTGAACATCTGCTCAAAACATTCAATGCACAAAAATAAATGACAAGATGTGCTTGACTAACCTACAGAAATCGTGCTATTTTTATGTTACTACTTTTGTACTCTGCGATTGCTCAAATATGTATGTTGTTTTTGAATATTGTAAATAAATTTTATATTTTTATAATGAACAAGAACGCATCCATCACTAATACTATTTTCATTTCTTTAACAGCTCTGAGATTTAGTAGAGGTTAGTGATTTAAAAAAATTAGTTTTCATGAGAATAAAAAAATTTAAAAAATATCGAAGAAATCATATTTTATTGATACTAAATATAGTTCTTTTAGAGTTATACTTCATTTTAAAGAAATTTTGCAACTTCTTTATTAAATATAATAAATTGATTTTAATAAATTTATCTTTAATGCAAAAATACGAAGAAATAGAAAGAAAGAAAAATGTTTGTTCAAATTTTTTCGTAAAAATACAATTTAAAATAAAATAGTTTATAAAAAAAATGAGATGCGAGACATATTCAAATTTCTATTTATTTATTTATTTTTCGAAATTAGATCTCATACTGTTTATTGTTATGAAGTAAAATTTCCGATTGTTTCTTCTTCCATATAAAATGATACAGAATTATGAATATTTTTTTAGTAATCAATGTTGGGAAATGTTTAGTTATGAGTGCATTGAGATGTCCCTAAAGTTGAAATTACCAAAATTAAAACACACTGACTTATATTCGCCTTATCTTTTCAAAAAAAAAAAAAAATGAAATTGGCTTATTTAACTTCATTTTAACATGCGCTAACATTTTTTCTTTCTATTGTTGTAGTTGAATTCTCGGAAAAAAACAGAATATTTTATAGAATTATTCAAAATAAATGTTAATTCGTGTAAAGTAAGCTATTTCCGAGGCCTCCTCAAAAGTAATTTCTATCAAGAACAGAAAATACCTTCTTCACAAATTCCTAATGCATTTTTATTTTAACAAGCAAAACATTCTAAAGTACAAAATCGTAGCCAATGTTAACAAAAAAGAGAATATAAACAGTCGATTCTGCCATAAAACCAATTACCAAATTAAAAATTGAAATAAGAGCAAACGATAAATTATTAAAGTAGACTATGAAATTCTGTTTGGGTATTAAAATAAAAGGAGGCGATAAAATATTAAAATAAATATATGTTAGCAATGTAAATATGTCTTGCGTAAACTAAATGTAATTATTATAAACATACCATATTATAATGTCAATCTTTTGAACCTAACAATACATCCTTTATTTTATACCCCTCGCATTTTTGTTGACGCCATTTTCTCAAAACAATATGTGAGCATATATTTAAATTCAAACAAAAAGAGGAAGAATCGTGATCGTCAATATGTGTTAATAAGAAAACCTTTTACAAGTATTTATCACCTAAAATTATCATAATATTTTTATTAACATAAAGGAGAATACACTTTAAAAAGTGTTTTAACTTATCTAGAGTGTATTGAAAATAATTTAAAGCAATCTGTGGCCTTTAATCTCATTAATGCAGTTTTGTATGTAAATCAAATACTAATAAATCTAAATCATATCAATTACAATCTATAACAAAAAGGAGTTGCCCGATTGTAATGAAATTTCGTATGCAAAGACATTTGGACAGGACATGCAAATGATTAAATTTGGTGTCCAATGAATGAATAGCGGGAGCTACAGCGCATCGGAACTGCGCACTCAGCAGGTGTGTATAAGAAGCGATTCTCAATTTGATAGTCAAATTTTAAGTTACATTGCGACTTAGAATACTTTTCAACGACTGAAAAAATTCCTCGCCGAAGGATTCGAGCTCATTTAGAGCAACTGTCAGAGTTTGAAAGAGGTCGTATCATTGGATTGAAAGAGGTAGGTTGGGCAAATCGGAGAATCGCTCGTAATATCAGTCGAAGCGATTAGAAGACGCTGGCAAGAATGGGTGAACAATGGCAGATTTCAGCGTCATGATGGTAGCGGTCGACCTAGGGCCACAGCAGATCGGGAAGACAGAGGGATTGCCAGATCAGCTGTCACAGCGCCTGATTCATCGTTATCAACCATCAGATTCGACCCGCACACGAGTGTCCACCATCACCACTCACAGACGACTGATAGAGCGAAATCTACGCTCGTACTAACTGCTACGCCACCTGTCACTCACGCCTGCACACTGTTGAGACAGATTACAGTGGTGCTTGTCTCTATAAGGTTGGAATGATGCTGATTGGGGAGTATTGTGTTTAGCGACGAATCTCGCTTCCAACTGTGTCCTGACAATCATCGAAGACGTGTCTGGAAACGCCCAGGACAGCGTGCCGATCCTGCTTTTATACTATTGTACGCCACACAGGCCCTCAACCAAGTCTCATGGTCTGGGGTGCCATTTCACTTGATAGCCGGAAACCCTTGCTCGTCATTAGAGGCAGACTTGCAGCTCAGCGGTACGTCAACGACGTTCTGAAACCTGTTTTGCTACCGTTCTTTTTGTAGTACCCTGGCCTTATTTTTCAGCAAGATCATGCCCGACTACATACGGCACGTGTTACTATGAACTGTCTTACAGCGTGTCAAACACTTTCTTGGCCAGCCAGATCTCTCTCCAATCGAGCATGTCTGGGATATGATGGGAAGTTGACTGCCTCTACCTGGGAATATTGATGGCCTAGCTTGTCAATCGGAGCAAATTTGGCAAGAAATACCGCAGAAGGCCATCAGGGAGTTTTATCACTCTATGCCACTCGTATGGCACCTTAAATCCAGGCTAGAGTTGGGTCAACACTTTATTGAGCTGGTTACTTTGTAACTATGTAACTCTGAAATAAATTATTCAACTTTTCTGAAATTTTAATAGTTTTCTATTCTGTACATAATTTTCCTATCCGCCAATTTTTGTCTTCATCGGACAACTCCTTCTCAATGTGTCGTTTTTATTATTATTATTATTATAGAGTGTATTTAATATATATTTTGTATGTATTCTATTCAGTTATATTTATTTGAAATGGGCTTATCTCTTTGGATAAGAGTTAAAGAAAACTCGGTGATATACATCAGAAGATCTACTGAATGAAGACCAAAAGTAATTAAAATTTAAGTAAGTCATAAGGTTTACATTGAGATCTATTACAATATTCGTGATTTCAATTAATTACAAAATACGACTGGAATTTATTTTATGTTATCTTCTATCGTAGTGGCGGTGAATAGCAATTAGAAAAAGGAGGCAAAAAATTTATAGACAACAAAAAATGACAAGCGGTTTGGGGGGGTAGACACAAATCCAATATTTTTTTATAAAAATAGCTACTGAAGGTAAGTTTTCGACACTTTCTGAGTGAATTTGAACAAAGAAGTAAAAGTTCACAGTTTTTGTCAATTTTACAGTAGTTTAGTTTTAGTGCTGGTGTGAAACAATTTTTTAAGAAATTTCATTAATATTGTTACTTGCACATCAAAAGATTATTATGCCTATATTACAATTAAATAGAAGTATTGCTGTAAATCAAAAATAATCAGTGACAATTTCATTTTAAAAGAGTTTCGCAAGATTGTTAAGTGTCTTTGCTTTCACCTGGCGTAAACTTCTACTCATTCATCCACCTTGACTACCTTTCCTTACAGCACATGCTACCTTTACTACTAGAGTCTCCACTATTTTGTGAATATTTCCGTTTAAGTAAAATTTTGAATACAGAAAAGAAAGTTATTACAGGTTTTTTAAAACAATTGTTTCGTTTATAATTCCTAGTTTTATACGTCTAAAATGGAATAAAAACTTAATTTTTCCCAAAAAAGTGAGGGAGAGTTTGTCTCCCTTCCCAATCATCGCCTTTGTCCCTTAGTGGCACTATTAATATTTGAATTTTGTTTTTATAACGATATTGTTTCGTTTTCAAAGTTGATAACTAAAGATCAATACTTTACATTATCGTTAATATTTGTATTAAATTTAGCCTAAATTCTCAATTTTGATTACGAAGATGAAAAAAAAAAAAAAAAACGTTAAAGATGATTCACACCCGAGTCTCCCTTCCACGTCAAAAAGGATGACAGTATAGAAAATAATTCGATATAAAAACCAACGTTTTTATATGGTGGCAAAGTTTATTAGAGAAAATTATTGAAATATTAGTTTAAACTGTTAGTTATTTTTAACTTTAAAATTTACTTAAAAAGAGACATTTGTGAGAGTATTAAAAAATTCATAATACTCATAAAATCAAAACATGCATTTGAAAGTTTGTAAGTCATTCTATTAAAAAAAGAATGGGAACCAGAATTCAGAAAAAAGTATTGTGATAAGACACGGCGCCAAATATTGGAAACTTTCTTTCTTGCGAATGATTACTGACTAAAAGTCAGCAACCCTTACTATCTCGGAGATAGTAAAGGGGAGATAGTATCTCCCCTTTATGAGTACAAAGGTTTTACGGTACCTCATGCGGTGCGGGGAGTGCCCGGTGCTCCCAGAGGGGGAAAGAAATTTTTTCCTCAATCCTAAAAGCGCCTAGAGGAAAGAATATTTTGACATTAAAATTATTGAAATATTAGTTAAAACTTGTCGCAAACGTCTAAATATTGCATTGTTAGGCGAGTACGAACGATTCCCAAAATTTCAAAGCTCTAGCTTGATGGGAAGTTGGTTAAATTAACGATCGAAAATTTGATGACACACACACACTCACACACACCAAGTGAAATTCAGAAAAACGTTGTAAAAATCGTAATCTGGCTCGATTTGACCGCCGGTTAAGTGTTCGTGCGATTGCTGAGTCTACAGGAATTGACAAAGAATCCGTACGGTAAATTTTACAAAATTTTAACAAGCAAAAAGTGTGTACCAAAGTGGTGCTTAAAATTCTCATGTTTGAACAACAAGAAACTGGCAAAAATATTTGTTCTAACACTTTGAAGGCCATTGAAAAGGACCCAAACTTATTGGAAATGATTATAAAGTGAGATGAATCGTGGTTTTTTACTTATAATCCTGAAACAAAGCGCCAATCCAAACACTGGAAGAACCGATCTTTACCGAGAGCCAAAAAAGTTCGAATTAGTAAATCAAAATTCAGATCAATGATGATTTTTTTTCGATATTCATGGGATTTAGTACCTTCACTGGGTTCCTGAAGGTTAAACTATTAATCAACATTCACTACCTTCACGTCCTTGCTGAACTCCATGGAAGAAAAATGAAGAAAAAAAAAAATGATCCGAATTATGGAAGGACAAGTCATTCCGCATTGTCTGTCAAAAGGGTTCCCGCCAAGTAAGCATCCCAGTGTTAGACCATCCACTTTATTCGCCGGATCTTGCGCTATACGACTTTTATCTGTTTCCGAAGGTGGAATCTGCATTAAATGGAACAAGATTTAAGTTGGTTGAAGCTGTGAAAGCGAAGGCGGCACATGTCCTGAAGCAGCTGACAGAAGACTTCCATTACTGTTTCGAACAATGGAAGATTCTCATGGATCGTTGTAGGGATAGAGGAGGGGTGTATATTGATGGTGATAATAAGTAAATGTGTATGAATTCAAAATAAAATGTTTTACAATGTCAATCTCATTATTTAATAGCCACACTATATATAATAAGAAAAGATGCTTTAAATTATTATTTTTTTTTTTTTTTTTTTTTTTTTTTTTTTTAAAATTTAAATAAAAAAAAAAAATTTTTGATAAAAAATTTTTTATATTTATGGAAAAAAAAAAAAAAAAAGGAGATAGTATATTTGATGTTTGAAACATTTAAAAATGAAAACAGTATGATAAAACTGGATTGTGATTTCATTCAGTACTTAGAAAGGCATTTCTAAATGACAAATACATTGTCTACCTCTGTTTCCCTAATACATAACTAACTACTCAAGAGAAAAAAGGTTTACTTTCGTAAGTATTTTGAATAAACAAAAAACTCATCAACTTGCAAAAGATCCATAAGTTCTTAATCAAAGATGATTATGAAACAGATCCAGAATTCGATTATGTAACAAATGTTGTTTGCACATTCTGCATACAAATTAATAAAAAGCTTGATCCTTTGCATTAGATGTATAGACAAACATGGCCTTTCGACAGATATCATGATTTCGTATTATAAATTAAGGGCAAAATAATATATTACGTAATGGCATTAATTAGATACAAATTAGACAATTCTCTCAATGATTTACCTCGAAATTTGAGCCTTGGCAACAAGAAGCGAATTATACAGAATAGTGTATTAGAATTTTGAGAATAGAATATTATATAGAATTTTGTATTAATTCTGCCAATATTCGACTTTTTAAAAAACAGAACACTGACAGAAGCTGAAAGAAAATCGTTGGGTGAGTTACGTGTGTGGAAACGTACTTTAAGCAATAAAATGAATCTTCGGATAGTTTTAGAGACAAAAAGAAAAAAAAACCTTTACTAAAATATATTTGTGTATGAATAAGAAAAAAATGCATTCTTTTTATCCGAAAGTGTCTGATCAACCTGTATTATATCAACTCTAGAATGCAGGAAACACGCTTCTATTCAAACAAAGCTCATATAGTTTTCTTGTCCTTTGCCTTACAGCAGAGGTCTTTAAAATGGGTTCCTTGGAACTTTGACAAGGGTTCCGCAAGACATCGCTATTTGCTTAATCAAAATATTAGTAAAATTTTAATTTTTCATAAAAAAAAGCGAGAGAGAATTCTTAAAGGAAGTTTGCTTGTAAAAATAAATATAAATAAATATTTTATAGATTAAATAAAATTTTAAGTTTCGTAAGAATCACTTGCTTCCAATACATTAATTGAGATGCATTAGGTCACATATCAGGGTCCATTCTTTGGCTCAGGTGAAGCATTGCCTACTTATTTCGCCACTTATTTCACTATTTACAAGGTATAAAATAAAATTGACGCTACTCTTTTAAAATTGAAATTTTGGGCAGATTGTATTTTGAAAGATAATATTGAATGTTTTGGTAAGTTGCATAATATTTTAGTAGACGTTAACGCTAATCCCGATAAAAAATGTAAAAATAAGTTTGGACCAACATTTATCAGATCTGCAAATATTATTTATTGAATATTTCCTTGTTCAAAAAAAAATTATTTTGGATCCAAAATCCTTCTCAAGACTGTGACACTTCGAAATTCCCAATAAAAGAAGAACAACAAACTGATATATCGAATGATACTACAAAAAAAAAAACTAAATTTTAGTCTAGTTGATATTATGCATTTTCGGATTGACATTAGAAAAGAATATCCTGAAATTTCCAAAAGATCTGTATGCTGAAGATAACATTAGGTTGCAGATTTCAACAATTATTCCAGACATAAAAATACATTGCAATAAAAAACAATCACAGCCAAGTCATCAAAAAAATTCTTTTAATTAATCTGTTATAACTTAAAATATTGTTATTTTCGTTTATTATTCATAAAATATATTTTAGAAAACCAAAAAAATTACCCATTATCTACCTTACCATTCATTACATTATTAAGAGATTTGTATTGCGATAAAATAGAGATACGATGATAATCTTGCAAATTTGAGTAGGATAAAGCTTTCATATCCTATTTTAAAACGTTTTTCTGAATTTCACTTGGTGTGTGTGTGTGTGTCATCAAATTTTCGATCGTTAATTTAACCAACTTCCCATCAAGCTAGAGCTCTGAAACTTTGGGAATCGTTCTTACTCGCCTAACAATGCAATATTTAGCCATTTGCGACAAGTTTTAACTAATATTTTCTTTAATAATGCAGTTTATTTCAACCACTTGGAGCGATTTCAAAAATTGGCACCAAACTTGGCGATTTTTTTTGGCTGAACTTTAAGTCCGTAAAACGGAACAGGGTAGCCACATTTGGCAAAATACCGCCAAATAATTCTTGTCGCCAAGGGTGGTTGGGTTAAACTGCATTCCAACCATTTAATTTACCGGATGAATTAATTAATTTTAGTTAGTTTTAACGTTTTTATGTATTTCACTTGGTGTGTGTCTGTCTGTGTGTGTATCAGTGTGTCATCAAATTTTCTATCGTTTATTTAACCAACTTCCCATCAAGCTAGAGTTCTGAAATTTTAGGAACCGATCTTACCCGCCTAACAATGCAATATTTAGATATTTGTGACCAGTTTTAACTAATATTTCAATAATTTTTGTAATAAACTTTGCCACCATATAAAAACGTTGGTTTTTATCTCGAATTATTCTAATTCTCTTAGACCAAGAGGTTCCTTCAAAAAATGGTAGCTCAAAAGGTTCCCCGAAGTTTAAAAGTTAGAATACCCTTGCCTTACAGAAACTAGTATAAATATATATATATTAGAGGAAATTATTTAAAACTGTAAAATTATTCTACAGGCTATTTTCCTATCTTCTTATATAAACAAACTCTCAATAAGCATTATAGCCTTTCTTCAACAAAAATTTTTATAGATTTTTTTTTGTCTGTTGTAAAATTTCATGAAAGCTCACTCTTAATTACTTTAGTATGAAGTTTTTACTAGTTAAATAAGAAAAGTTGCTCTTACAAAAATGTTGACAGATATAGATTTAACATACAGAGATAAAATACTTCAAAGAAAAAAAATGGCAGTTTCTGAAATAAAAAAAAAAAAAATAGCGAAACAAATTCAAAACCAGAGCAACACAATCAACTGCTTTTTCAACAACAGGAACTAATGTAATTCACTCCTAACGCGCATGCATTTTTGATCCAGTTGGATGGCATTTCAAAAATCAGCTACTTGATAAAGAAACAAACGCAGCCTAGTTTAAACCTTATGAAAAAATTTTGAAGAAAAAAAAATTTTAAAAAATAAAAACTTTTTTTTTTAACATTTCTGATTCTATTAACGATAAAATAATTCGTCGAAAATTATTTCCTGTTGTAAAAGCCAATAGTTTGATGAAGATTCATCTTAAATCTGGTCGCATTTTGAAATTTTTCTACATACAAGCTCTTAAAGTTCATAACATTTCAAAAAGTAAGTAAATAAATGTTATAACTACTATAATAAAATCTACTTCAGATAAAAATGTCGCATTTTGGAGAAAATTCATTCTGGAATTCCTGAATTTGAAAAGAAAATAAAAGGAATTTTTAAAACGCTATTCTTAAAACTCAAATTACTACATATAACAGTTTAATGGTTACATAAAATAATTTAACACAAAAATAAGAGTTAGTTCAAATCAACTTTTGACATTTTTAATCTTGCAAAAACTGATTACCAAATCATATTTATGAAATACATCACTCAAGTTCTTAATCAGATTCAAGATGTGTAATTACAACAAAGTAGATGTAGGGGGCTACAGTATCGTCTCGATTCTATCTACCGGCTATTTTGATTTCGTGAACGTAATGTTAATCCTATGGAATTTCTACTTACCGTTCTCAAATATTTACTATTTTATCTATTTGAATGCATAAAACTTCATCCGATAGAGCAAAAAATAATGAAGACTTCTACGAAATTACATTTTTCCACCAAGTTTTGAAAATGTTTTAGAATAATTTTTTAAGACCAAAAAACTCACAAACGAATAATTAAAAAAGATGGAGGGGGTATTTTTAAAAATCGGAGGGGGAAAAAGTAATTCCTCAAAAGCCTTCGTTATTTTATTTTTTTCTCTTTTCGATGCACTTTTCTGCATTGAAATGGATAAAAATTTGGAATTGATAGTAGAGATTCCATAGGATTAACATTAAGTTTACAAAATGAAAATGACCTGCTTTTGATGATTCTGATTGTTTATAAGCGTCTTACTGAGAAGCAACACGAGGGATATATATATATGTGTGTGTGTGTGTGTGTAGGATTTTTCATTTAATTATTAAGCAATTAATTTTATTTTTTCAGCGCGTATTGTTTGGCAGTTTATTTCAACCACTTCGAGCGACTAAAATTGGCAAGGGCCCTGGGAACTTTCGGCGATTTTTACGAACTTGTCGCCCTGAACAGGCAGTTACATTGCAAAATGTCAGCGGCCTGTCGCCAAGTGCGCATTGGCCAAATTCAAACTCCATTGTCTGTCGGATGAATAATTGGTTCAGTTAAATAACGTTTATGTAGCCACTGGCGTGTTCGTCTGCGGAATAGTAAGTCATCACCGTTCTGTCGTTTACCATCCAACTTCCATCATGCTAGAGTTCTGAAACGTGGAACCAATCTTCCCGCCTATCAATTTTGATGATTTGATACAGTTTTACTAATATTCATCCTTTGCTAATAAATTTAAGCACATTAAAACAGCGTTATCTCTCAGATTATTCAATTTTCTGAATCAAGAGTTCTTCAAAATGGTAAGTAAGTTCCCGAAGTTAAAAGTTAGAATACCTCTCACCTGCAGAAACTGAGTATAACATATATTATGGGGAAATATTTAAAACTGCAAATTATTCTACAGGCTATTTATCTCCTATATAACACAAACTCAATGATTATAGCCTTAACAAAATTTTTATAGATTTTCTCACATTAAATTCAGAAAGCTCACTCTTACATCACTAGTGATGAAGTTTTACTAAATTTAAATATAGTTAAAGTTGCCTTACAAAATGTGACAGATATAGATTTAACATACGAATAAATAGTTCAAAGAAAAATGAAAGTTTCTTAAGTAAATGCGAGAAACAAATAACAGAAGGCAGACAGGTATCCATCACTGTATTCTAATAAAGGCTAGTATCCTACATATGCATTTTGATCCGAGCGTTGGATAATTCAAATCAGCACTTGATAAAGAATATCACGACAGCCTAGTTTCAACTTTATGAAAAATTTTGAAAAATTTAAAAATAAAACTTTTAGCATTATGATTCGTATAACGAATAATAATCGAAAAATATTCTAAAATACAATAGCTTGATGAGATTCATCTATAATTGAACATTGCGGAATTTTCACATACAATATCTAGTTCATTATTAAAGAAGCAATAGTAGTAAATATTTAACCTTACATATGCCATCTACTCAGATAGTCAATGTCATTGGAGAAAATTCAATTCTGTGAATTCCTGAAAGAGAAAATAAAGAGAGGTTAAACGTATTCTTAAAACTCTAATTATACATATAACATTTAATGGTTATAAATACTTAACACTACAAAATAAGAGTTGGTCAAATCAACCTTTGACATTTTACAGTCGTGTCGCACAAATGCAATCTGTTGCTAAAATACATCCTCAGGTTCTTACCAGATTCAAGATGTGTAATTCGAATAAAGTAGATGTAGGGGTATCGTTCTCGATTCTATCTTCGGCTATTTTGATTTTCGTGAACGTAAATGATTAATCCTATGAAATTACTCTCTACCGTTCCTCAACATTTCCCATATTTATCTCGTTTAGCTGAAACTTCAGTCCGAAGGTAAAATACAGAGACTTCTGACCAATTGTTACATTTTCCAACAGTTTTGAAAATGTTTTGTGAAATAATGTCTTTAATTAAAAACTCAAACAGAAAATTAAAAGATGGAAAGGTATTTCCAAAATCGAGGAATGTCAATTCCTTCAAAAAGTCCTCGTTTTTATTTTCTCTTTCATGCACTCTTGTTCGTGAAATGATAAAATTCATGAATGATAGATTCCAAATACTTGCTGTCTACAAAAAAATGACTGTTTTTGATGATTTCTGATTGTTTATAGCACCTTACTGAGGCATTTGAGATAGATTCATTTGGTTCGAGTTGGTTCATTTTATTTTTCACTACTAAACTGTGGATGTCGCCACGAACAAGAGTCAGGTGAGTTAAGTTATAATATCTGAGTCTCAGAACAAAATTCAGTGACACTGTTTTCGTTTGACTTCTAGTTGTCGCCGATTTCTCCTTTTCAGCACAGTGTTGAGTAAATTGACCAGCCTGAGTTTGGTTCGTCCACCGACAATACGCCCCATTTAACCCATATCGAGTTGAACGGCGCTCAAGCCAGCTTACTTTCAACGCGGGCAACGAAGGAGAAGCTGCGCGAGAAAGTGGCGCAATAGAGAAGAGAGCCGAGCAGAGAAAACGAAGTGTCACTTAGTTTGTCTCTGGGATAGATGGCGCTGCTGAGCCTTATCAGCATGACTCTGTTTCTGTGGCGACATCTAATATATCGGAGGAACTAGCCTTACGCGCAGAT
>BMAW01016125.1:510071-554973 GCA_019974015.1 Nephila pilipes
ATATATATATATATTGGCAACAGACCTCGTGATTATGAAACTCGGACAAGTGACAAGGACAACATCTGAGCTAGCACACCATCTCCAAATTTCCACACCACGCCAACGGGAAGACTAGGGACCTAGACCAGATTTTACGTCCCGCTACATGGCGATCCATTTGGTTTCAAATCCAAGACCATGAGCACTAGACTATCGCTGCCACAAAAATGGCAAGTAGACGAGAACTTTAAGATAATCTTCGCTTAGTGTAAAAAATATGGACCCGAACTCATGACGCTTTTTAAATAGAAAAGTTATCTAATATTGTTATTAATTCAATTTGTTTAGGAAAAAATGCTCTTTCATTATATTGTGATTTTAAAATTTGGGAGCATTTAATAAATACACAATTTTTTCCCCTTTAATATGGAAAGTCAAAAATTCATTAAGCATGAAGTGACGTAATTATGGAACATATTATAATCGGGAAAAAATGCATTGATTTATATATTAAATGTGTATTAAAATAGCTATTCTCCATACGTCGTTGAAGTAAGAATATGACAAATATAAGAATGCTTTCTGCTCCAAAAAACATTCCGAATTCGTTAGTTAAAACCAGGAGAAGAAAATCTCAAAATTATGCTAGTTGTGCTTACATGCAGTCGGGTTACGAAGTTTCGATTTTTATTCCCGAAAGCGTAGTTATCCGGCATTACTTAGAAGGCATTACTTAGAAGTGTCCATCCTGCATGTAAAATATAGATAACAACAAAAATTCATTTAGTATATGCTTATTTTATTTCTCTTCGTTATAGACCCCATACGAATGATCGTTATATCATGGAGGTCATACGGATTCCGTTAAGCCAAAAATGAATTGATAGATTTAATTTAGTTTGTATTAACGTCGCACGAGAAGCAACACGAGGGCTATTGGCGACGGACCGCGTAATTTTGAACCACGGTTAAGTGACGAGGATGACATCTGATGTGGCACCCACCCCTCCTAACTTCCATACCACACCAATGGAAGGACTTTGGGCTCCGACAGATTTAACGTGCATCAGCCCTCGCTATATGGCTGGGTTTTAGCGGCCAAGGCTCGAACCCGCGACTACGAATCCGAAACCAAGACCGCTAGGCTACCTCAGTCGCATGAATTGATAGAATCATCTAGACAAAAAAAAAAAAAGAGAATCATAGGACCAAAAAATATAGTTCTTTAAGCATTTGCATTTTGTCTAAGTGTGTACAGTTTGTAAACACGTTCTTATTATACTTGTTATAACATTCTTGGCATTCACGAGTCCAAAATGCATATTAAGTATTATATCTCGAACTAAGTTTAAGATACCGACATCTTTTAGTTACATCAGTCTTCATCTGCTGACTGTCTTGTAAATTGATTTTCAAAACAATACATCCGATCATTTCGGGAAAATTGTATTTCATATCATATAAATAGTGAGCCCACGGTACGTGGTTGGATAGCGATGTTGTGTCTATTACCTTCTCGACTGTCGTCGCAACATTCGCTAATTACATTAAATCAATAATGATTAGTGTCACAATCAAGTTGCGAATAACGAGTATATCTTTTTCTGGCTGTTATTAAATCTCTTCTTAGCATTTCGATACATATTTAGCAACATCTGTAATTATTCCTATCTGAATGTTTTTACTTGTCTCACAAATGTAATGCTATTTTTAAATTTTTATTCCTCATATCCTTATTTTTTTTATGAAAATGCTGGTCTACGACTGGGACTTTTCATAAACATAACTGAAACGAAAGATTGTTGAATACAGAGAATTTCAAACTGAGGCGCACATAACTCTGGAAAAATGTGAAGGCTTTTCGTGAAATGCGCAAGCAGCTTAAAAAAGATTTAGTAGTCACATATCATCCAGGATAAATTCAACGACTTCTATAACGATTTTGGGAGAAAGTGGAAAGCCTTATTTAATTATTCGTCCCCTCCCCCAGAAAAAGAGTAATATAACCACCTAAAAACAACAATCGCCTTTAAATTAGACGATTTACAAGGTTTTTCAAGAGGAAAGGCTCTGACTAGATGCATTTTCTCCCTATTATGTTAGAGAATATCAGCCTTAGTCTACTAATTCCCTTTTTCTTAATGTTAGGTGTAGTATTAGAACATTATTTACCTACATATCGAAAAGACACAAATCTTTGACTCAGTATGATTGTTTGATAAAAATGATGCGAAGAAAATGTTCTTATTCTAACACATTTTTATAATCAATTAGACTATTTCTGGATATTGTTAACGTTTTTCAGTTACAATTTATTGTGTTTTGTTTTTTCTACAAAAATAGTTTATATAAATCACCACATACCGCAAGATTTGATTAAGTTTTTTTTTTTTTTCCTTCCAAAAATTTTGATGAGATTTTTGTTGAGTCATATCGCATGCCACTTATTTCATGACGTTTCATTCTCAGTTGTTCTTACAAGTTCATGAACCCTTCGCAAAATAGAAACAGCAATTAAAATGTTTTGAGTTTTGTGTTAATATATGACGCATGTGATTTATTCCATCGTTTTGTAAATTTTATACCATCGAAAATTTAGAGTTTTTTTTTTCTTTTTTTTTTTTTCTTTTAAGTGTTGAAAATACTGATTACCTAGGAAAACAAAATAAGAACTGAAGTCGTTCATTTAATGCCTAAATTTGTTTAATTTTTCCAGTATAGTAAGAATGGATAAGATATTTCTTTCTTTTATAAATCTTGTAAAATCTTTTATAAATCAACTAAAAGTGAAGAACAGAAAGAAAAATTTTAGCAAATAAAATGCAGTGCAACAGAAACAATTTCCTTTTATATTGAAATATTTCATCCGTATAAAAAATTCAAATTAATCCAGTCATATTTTTATGAATTATTTTTATAATTGTAATTTTTACAATTTTCTCGATTTTGTGACATTGGTGACTGGTACTTAGGACTTAGAAATGATGATAATTTTGAGAATATTTTTAAAATTTATGATTTCAATACAGAAATATAAAAGGAGAAACTTTTAATTTTTAAATTAAATAGTAGTAACCAATTTATTCCGATAAATTATTTTTATTTTAAGTAATAATAAAAAAAAAGTATTAGTGCCTTAACAATATTAAAATATATTTTTTTAACAATATTAACATATTACTCTAATAAAAGAAAATCAAAATGCAGAATAGATTTATAATTAGGATAAGCCCAGTCCCTAAAGCAAAATTCAGCTTCCTAAGTTTGTAGAAATTCAGAGGAAAATTATAATTCATTAATAATTCTAGAAAGCTTGGTCATATGTAAAATAACAAATCATCATGTTTTTGAAGGATGTAAAGGCTTATATTTAATCCTGCTATCACATATATATATATATAAATGGTTGCTTAGAGAGGTTTTTGTTTTATAATTTAAATCTTAGTTAACGACCAGCGTACAGAAAAAAAAATAGAGAATTCACTGATAGGTTTAACATTTTGTTCTGGGCATGCGCAGTTTTGTTCATTGCGTTTAGTTCACTGATCGTTAATAAATTTAATAATTTTTAATACTATTTCTCCGTTTTATTTTTGATTTTTTCAAAAAAGATTATCTTTCGTATTTTACTGTTTAGTTATAATTCATTAATTCTTCAGAACACAATTAAAATAAAGAAAATATTTTCTTCACAGAAAATATGTATGAATGTATATGTAAAGAATAAGCTAAAATTGTTGGCGAAGATATCTTTCAAATTACTTTTAATTTATATTAATGCATTTGTAATAGTAGAAAATATTTAAATATGACTCGAAGCAGATAAGAATAGATGGCGCTTCTCGCATCATCTGCTGTCAAAGTAAAAGTGCATATGAAAAACATTACC
Source organism: Nephila pilipes (assembly GCA_019974015.1). Lineage (NCBI taxonomy): Eukaryota > Metazoa > Arthropoda > Arachnida > Araneae > Nephilidae > Nephila > Nephila pilipes. The sequence continues at coordinate 513,943 of BMAW01016125.1, forward strand.
AAGAACGGAATTTGAGTGGGTGAGAGTTTTCAGTCATGATTTATTTTTTTACTTGATTGCTCTAGTTTAAAGCAGAATACAAGCTTTCCATTATACTTTTCCTTCATCTCTAGTGACAATTAGTCTCAGTTATGTCCGGGTTATTATATTGCTTAGTTTTCTCCGCGATTGTGTTAGTTAATGATGCATTGGTAATTCCAAAATCTGATGGACCTAACAAAAGAGTACATGATAATGTAAGTATAAATTTTTTTCTGTCTTTATATAATCTTTACTGCATTGATTTGATAATTCTAACAGTAAGGAAGCATGAAGTTTTTTTGGAAATAAGAGGAAAACTACAAATGTAAATAATTTTAAAAATATGTATGATGGTTATATATCTGTGTAATCCTTTTAAACTTGTATGATAATATTAAACTTATTGCAAGATTTTATTAGATATTTTATGTATGAGTTAGAATTATTGCATTCATTTTTATGTTGATTAGATTTGTATATTTTTTAGAATACTGTGAACATTTTAATGAGTAATTTCATTTTATTAATAATGAATGTATTTTTGGTTCTATTATTTATTTGTTATGATTTGTTTCCTTATTAAGATTTCGAGAAATTCATGAGAATAAATTAATTCATTTTTAGAATTTTTAGGATTAAATAACTAGATTTTTCATTTCCTTTATGTAATTATAATATGTATTATATCAGACTTCAAGTATACAATATCACAATTTATTGTTCTTACTCAAAATAACAGTATACTGAAATATGTCTTTTTATTAAATTTAATTTTATATCTTCATATCTAATTAATTTATGCATTAAAATTAAAAGGATACTCCCTGCTATTTTATTATTAATTTATTACATAAAATTGTTATTTTCAACATATTAAAAAAGTAAATTTTTCTGTATAATTTTTTTAATATATTTATTGCTTTTTAATGCAATTAATGTTTCTTTGTTGTTGTATTTTACATTTATATATATATATATATATATGTGTGTGTGAAATTTGGAAGTGTATCAGAGAAGGGATCCATAGCTGTAATGATATTGGTAAAAAGATCCATTGACTAACATTAAGTAAAATTGGCTTAGTTGGTGTCTTTCATAACTATTAAAAAATTTATATTTCTATTAGTTTTTTACTTCATGTAAATTATTCTCATAAGTTTAAAAATATTGTTATAAAACAAAAATATTCATGGTAAAATTGTTCTCTGGCAAACAATTGATTTTTTGTTCTTTTTATAAAATGTTTTTAAATTAAATATTTTAGATTTAATTGAAACCAGAAATAATTCTTTAAAGCTATCAATGTATTTATTATTATATCTAAAGTCAAACCTTAAAATAAATTTTGTTCTTTCTAATTTAGTATTGATACTCAATATAAGTATGTAATTTTAATTCCAATGTAGCATAAGAAATTATGAAGAAAAAAAATTGTGAACTAAATAAGTTCTAACAGCATTTCTGTCATTTGTTATATTTATTGAAATATTATATATATATATATATATATATATATATATATATAGTGTTTTATTTTATGAGTATAAAATTTTATTATTACAGTCTTTGGATCTGTAACAAATGCACAGATTTTTTTTACTTAATACTATTGTTTATTTATTGTAATGTTTCACTTTAAGAAATTTAAATAATAACTGAAATGTCTGAAAAATCATTAAAATAAGTGAATCATTGTTATGAATTATTTGAAGTGATGTAATTTATAATTTCTACTAAATAAAATATAAGTTCAATGAACTGTAAAAGCCAGTTGTAGTTGTGTAACAATAAAAATTTTAATAATTCCTCAAATTGATCAATTCATTAATTTTTTTGAATTATCATTATCAAATTTGTTCAAATATATTTTAATGTATTATATTTTTATATATATGTAGTACATTGCTCTGTGAAAGTATGGTTTTAGGTACATAGACATAAAATGGAATGGTTACATTCAAATTATTTTTATTAATGTTTCCAAGTCTCATAATGATTTATATTTACTCTTTTTTTAACATTTTATATGAACAAAATCACTTCTTCCATTTTATCACTAATAAATAATGAACTTCATTTACAGCTCTTGAGTGATGAGGAGCATTATAAAGAGGAAGCATTTCACAATGCAGATTATGATCATGAAGCATTCCTTGGAGAAAAGGAAGCCAAAACGTTTGATGAACTTTCACCAGAAGAAAGTAAACGCCGGCTTGGCATAATAGTTGACAAAATTGATGCTGATAAGGTATTTCCTTTATATTAGACATTGATAAAATGTTTGATATTTATTTTTTTAAAAAAAATTCATGTTGTATATAATAAGACTAAAATGCTAAAAGAAAATCTGTTTTATTAAAATTAAAAGTTAATTGCTTAAAATACCTTTTTCTGTTGAGAAAATGTGTTTATTCCTCATAAGTTTTGTAGAGTGGCTAACCCCTTGAATCTCAATCACCATTTTTTATGCCTTTTTGTTTATTGGTATGCTAGACATATTAAGGATTGAATGTTTTATAATTGTAATTATACATAAGAAGAAACTGATACATAAGAAGAACTGATTTCTTAAAGTTCTTTTTGCAGTTGGAATAAAACTTGCCCTTTTTTAGGTGTAGAATAAACTTTATGAGAAAAACAATGAAATGTATTGTTATGATCAGTTTGTCATGTACAGCTCCCAAATCCCAATTCAGTGCACCAGCAAAATGAGAATACACCAAAATGGAGGCTATGGCGATAGTAATGTTATGTATAAATATATGTATTGGCATGTTATGTTGTGCTTGGACTCGAGGAGGAGCTCTCTAGAAATGCAGACTTAAAGTAAAATTGATCTATAAATTTATAAATTAATCATATTTCAATGATTACTTAAAACTATTACAAATGAATAATCATTTATATTCAACACTTTATTTTAGTGTTATTGTGTGGTTTTAAGTTCATACCGTAAGTGAAACGCTGGTAGTGTTGTCCCTGTCAGTGAATTAATTGAGAAGATGTACGCGACACAGTTAATGATTTATCAGTATTCCATCACTAATTGCTTTCAAATAAAAATAGCTCTTACCATATAAAATTTTGTGTGCTTAGCAATGTACTTAAAAGGTTTTACGTTTGTTATTTTATCATTCTTATTTTAATTTGTCTTTTTTTTTTTTTTTCATTTATTTTTGTATAAGATAATTGTATAATAAATTAAAATCTTGTTTTTAAATAACTTATTTTTCTTTTTTCTTATTTACATTATTACTTAAAAAAGTATTTAAAAAATGAATAAACAGTGATCTTAATTCTATCATTGGTTTTATTAAATTGTAAATCTTTTGATGGGCCTTAATTTGCTGAAAAGGGGAACCTAAAAAAACCTTTACTCGGAAACTAATGAATATTAAAAAGTTATTTTTTTCCCTTGTAACTCTTTAACCTTTAATCTAAGTGTAGTATGCTATTTTTTATTAAAAATTCTGAAACCAACAGGCCTTTCCAAGTCTTAAAAATCTTGCATTAAGTAACAATGTTAGAGGCAAATTTATACTTTTGATTAATTAATTCTACTTAATAAGAGACAAGTTTAAAAAATAGAATTTATGGAGGAAAGTTGATACAATATTTAGGAAAAAATATCAAAAAAATGTGAAACACTTAAAATAAGTAGATATTTATAAAATAAAAATATTATGGGAATTGTATTTTTCCTGAAATGAAGCAAAATGACCCTGATACACCCTAGTCATCTTTTTCTTTCCTATTGAGTTTACTGACTTTGGTTAACATGGGTAACATGCACCTGGTATACCCTAGCAATCCTTTTCTATTTTAAACTCTCCTTCTTGTCAACCAATTTTTTTTCCCCCATTTTTTCCAAGTGTTTAGATCACAGCTTTACTCTCACTCACATTCCTTGCTTCGTGCAGCATGACTTCTTTTGGCCATTAAAAAATACTATCACACTGAAAGAAGCAAAAAAAAAAATAATAAATTAAATTATTAAGTGTACAAAATATATTTATTTTTATCAATATATAATGAAAGGAAAATGAAAATAATGAACTTTGCATTTTTAAAGTGTAAAGTAGAATTTGAATAGTCTTGATAATTTCTAAAATTGAGAATCTTGATTGCATTTTGAAATGTTCATGATACTTGAAATCAAAATCTTACAACTATTTGATATACAAATTAAATTTCAAGAAAAGTTTTCTTTGAAATAAATGTTTGCAAATGAGAAATGTAAAATAAAAATTAATTTTTCCAATTTACTTTTGAGACCATAAGGAACAGAGTTTGAAATTTCCTGTGAAAAAGTTTTCTGAAAAAAATCACAGTTTTATTATTCATAAAGATGATTTTTACTGTAAATCAATAAAAAGTTTAGGACTATTCAAGTACTATACTTCTCTTTTCTTGCTCCTAAATTTCATCCAAATCCTCTATCGGAGAATTGCAGCATAAATAATTTTCTTGTTAAACAATAATTTGACTGGACAACCAGATTCTGGACAAAAAAGCATTTCTTCGAAAAGCAATTGAAATCAAATAAAAAATAAGCTTCTTGATAGTCTTAAAGAAGAAAAATGTTTCATTAAAGATCGTCATAACAAGACTTTGTTCACAAACAATTTGACTACACTACCTATTTTGTAAATTAAAATGCATTTTTTGGCATACAATAATAAGTTGATATGATTTGAATTTATGCTTGCTAGAAATCACAAATTTCATGCTAATATAATGAAACACATTATTTATGGTACCTGTGTACCCTATTTTTTATAACATGTAGTTAATCTATTTTTTGATAAACTAAATAATTTGAGGAAAATTTTAAAGAAATTTATTCAGATTTTTCTGACATTATTTCAAATTTTCAGAATAAGTTAGTATAAACATTTTTTTAAAAAAAATAAATAAATAAATAAGATTTTCACCACTTTAAAAAACATTTAATAAACATTTAACAATCATAAATCTAACTTTATTTTGCATATATAAGAATTTGTTATGGGAAAGTTAACTCCTGTAATTTTCTGTTTTAAATTCTATGAAATTAGATCACATTTAATTCTTTAAAAAAATTATACTTTCCTATGTACTATAACATAAGAAAAATTATAAAGGAGTCGGAATTGTAAAATTTTAATATTTATCTGAATATTGTCTGTAAAAAATAACTTTTTTTTTTTTTTTCCTGTTTAGAATTTGGTATTAAGCATTATTTGTTCTCATTTAAAACAGGATAATTTTGTCTCTTTACAAGAATTGAAAGATTGGATTCAGCACACACAAAGAAAATACATTACTGATGATTCTGAAAGACAGTGGAGGAGTTGGAATCCTAATCATGAACCTGAATTGACATGGGAAGCATACAAGAAAAATTCCTATGGATATATTGAAGGTTGGATTCTCATTTTTCTTTTAAAAATTGATTTTATTTAAATATTATGTATTTAATGTTAATTTTAATAATGTTCTTTTTAAACTCATTTGTTGTCCATTTAAAAGAAGGGTTAAGAAGAAATAGTGTTTTATGAGAATTAGTGAAATGACAATTATTTTGCATCATTGTTATTCTGTTGATAAAAATTTTCATTGTATTATAATTCCCATTTTTACAGAATGTAAATTTGCTATATAAAACTATTTTGTTGTGCAAAAAATATTAGTTGGTACTCACACATTCAATTAATGGAATATAAAATAGCATTTCACATTGTAATATGTGTATTAAGTAGATGTTTTCATACTTAAAGCATAAATGTATCACAAATAACATGTAACTGCATTTTCTTAAATCATATCCATACATATTTTTATAGATAAATTCAGTTACTAGTTGTATAATAAGCTATTTATTAAAAAAATGTATACATGTTTCAAGACATTGTCATGTGATATGAAATATTCTTTTTTAACTCTAGAGCAAGAAACTGGAGAAAATAATGGTTACAAAGAAATGATTGAACGTGACTTGAGAAGATGGGAAAAAGCAGACCAAGATCACAATGGCTCATTAAATAAAATGGAATTCATAGATTTTGTACATCCAGAAGAAAGTATTCATATGAAAGATATTATTGTCATAGAAACAATGGAAGATATTGATCGGAATAATGATGGCAAAATTTCATTAGAAGAATACATTGGTAAATACTTTTTTACTTAATGCTTGTATGCATCAAAACCTTTTTAATTAGATTGGTGCATGATCATTATGAGACTGAGAAAGGAGAGATAAGAATTTGAAATTATGAAAGAACAGTTGTACTTGTGTGTCTTATAAAAGGGTATGACTAAATATCCTAAATGGAATGTACGAAAAAGTAATTTTTGCTTGTAAACAGTAAAAAAAAATTAATTTTGAAATTGTAATTTTTCCTCGGGTGATTTTATTCAAAAAAATTATCGTATTATGAAAATACTATATTCTCTACCATATGCATCATTTTCTTATTATATTCCCTTCTTGAATATATTTGTATAAAATTCTTAAACACTATTATTAATGGACTTGTTAACTTCGGTTCGACATATTATTGATTGATTTTTTTAAAAATTTTTTATTTATTTATTTATTTGCATCACATGTGTTAAAGTTAATGTGTGTTTTATGAAATATATATAAGAAAAGTTATTGTTAATTATTAAACTATTTAAATTTTGCTTCGAATAAGATGTGTTAATTTGTTATGCATTACTTATTATTTATCTACTTTGTTAATAAAGTTAACTATCTGAAAGTGTATAAGATTTTTATGAGAATCTTATGAATAAAGATAATTTCACTGGAATCCACTGTGTAATGGGACTGATCACTTTAAATCTGATCAAAGTCTCAAGTTCTCCTGCGACATGGTGTGTAAGTTTAGAAAGGGAAGTGTCACTTCAGAGGACTGAATGATGTCCTTGTCACATGACTGAAGTTCAAAATAACAAGGTTCGTGGCCAATAGCCCATGTGTTGCTTTTCTGTGCAAGATTAATAAACAATCACATCCATTTCACTTGGCTTTTTTCATTGTCATTTATGCTATATTCATTATTGGCTAAATAATGCTAACAAAGCTGAAATATACATTTCTGGCTAGCATAAGGAAATTATTCTTTTATCTTGAATATATTTTGTATTAATTTTAACGGTGTATTACATATCACTGAATTTGACCTCAGAAAATCTTTATTTTTACTATGTAATTTTAATAATCTAATGATATTTTAGGTGATATGTATAACGATCCAGATAATGATGTGGAATCTGAACCTAGCTGGGTACAATCAGAAAGAGAACAATTCATAAATTTTAGAGACAAAGATAAAAGTGGTTTCATGGAGTTTAATGAAGTGAGAGACTGGATTCTACCTTCAGGCTTTGAGAACAGTGCTGCAGAAGCTAATCATCTAATTTATGAATCAGATGTAGATCGGGTAAGTTGAACATTTTCAAGAATTATGTGTTATGAACTATTTACCCACATTTTTGTGTGTTAAGAAATACTTTTTTTTAGTAAAAATTTAAGAATTTTTTTTTTAGAAAATTTATGTGATGAAGGAATTAAATGTATATTTGTGTGATTATGTAATGATATCTATTTGATAAGAATTATTCTTGTTATAGTTTAAGGAAATAAAATATAAAATTGAAGGTTGGGAATGACTGAAAAAATAAGTTGTGTGTTTGTCTTCAGGTTTTCTCGGAATTATACATAAAAAAATGAATAAATTACTTCATGGTGATCAGGTGTATCAAGTTTTTTCCAGTGATTTTCTCAAGTTACTGGTGTTAGTTAATTCTTAGTATAACTTTCAAAGAAAGTTTATCACATTCTTTTTTTCTCACAGTAAATTTAAGGATGTGAGTAAATACTTTCAATGAAAAAAAAATTTCATTCTTATTCTTAATGTCCAACTTTCAAAAATAAGAAAAAGGAGAAACATTGTAATGATATCTTTAAATTTCAACTAAATATGTATAATATCAAGAGTTATCTATATTTTATATAAATACATATTGTGGATAAAACAGCAATAAATGATAAAATTTATTCTTTATAACATCGTTTTTGTGTTTAAAATATTTTTATAATTTTGTTCAAATAATTAATTTTCATTATGTTAATTTCTGCATTCATTATTTTTTAGGACAATCAACTCAGCAAAGAAGAAATTTTAAATAAGTTTGATCTATTTGTGGGAAGTCAGGCTACAGATTTTGGGGAGGCCTTAGTGAGACATGATGAATTTTAAAGGAAAATATATCTGTTATAAGTTGATTTATTCTACCATTAATTTCTTTTTAAATATGCATTGTGCTTTATTATTATTAAACCATTGTACTTAAAGAATTCTATTTCAGAAAAAAAAAATTTTTTTTAGTCCAGCTAAGAAATTGTTGAGCATGTGTTGTTTCATTTCCTCTATCATTCAAAAACAATCTGGAATATATATATTTTTTTAGAAAATTTAGAATATAATTGTATCGTTGTTAAATGTGATGTAGCTATTTCTATAAAAGAAATAGTGTAGCATTTACTTATTTGTGATGCATGAATTTTAATGATTATGTTCTTACAGAAACACACAATGAAATAGTTCCTTCTGTTTTCAAAATCTTCCTTTATTTTTTGATAGTTTTACAGTGCTTTGAAAAACATCCTGTCCATTTAAAAATGACTTTTGATCAATTCGTGAGTGTTTATATTCTGAATTATATTGTATGTTGAGCAGAATCTCAAATGAAAATTGTTATGATATTGATTATGTGTCTCTACTTAATGTGTGTTTATTATGTAGTGAGCTTATATATTTAAACAAGTCATTGGTCTCTATACATGTTATGTTTTGCTTATTAAAATTATTCTGCATTTATTATTTATCTATATTTATTTTTTCTGTGAAATGAACAAAAATTTATATTGTAAAGGTCAACTTTATAACTAGAATGTAATTTTTATTTGAATTAAAAACATATCTCAAAAATATCTTCTTTTAAAGTAGAACAAGTTATTCACAAGTTTTATGAATTTTTGTCAGTGCTTAACCAAAATACAGAAAATGCTTTTTAAATACTTCCCATGTTGGAACAATCCTCAAAAATATAATTTCCTTAGCATTAATTTATAACATTTCTTTATGGATTTACTACAGACTTATGGCATTCAACTATAAAATAATATACAATATTTGAAAGATAAAGGCAGCTGTTATACTATTCAAAAAACTTTTTAAAACAGTATGATGGAATGTTTTTTTTTTTCTGGTTCCAATATTTTCTCCTTGCTGATTTGGTTGCTCTTTCTTTTACCTAAAGCTTATATTAAATATACTGTGCCTTTACCAGTGCATGGAAAGATATATTTTTATCATTTATTTCACAATTGGAAGAGAACACTTAATTGACATGTATTATTTTAAAACAACAGAAATGTATAATTTTCAATCTTGAAGAATAAACTAATATTTTATATATAATCTGAAATGTATATTTCATTAAATTTATATAATTATGAAAGATTATATAGATGTATTATATGTAGTTATAAAATTATAGTATCTAATATCATATACACTCAAATATTGATTTCTTAACATTTATTTATATTCGTTTGCTTTTTATTTTATTTAGTTAAATGTATATATATATTTGCTATTATTTAGCATATAATGTTAGCAAATATAATTGTACTTTTAAATTTACATTGTGAATTTTTAAGTCGCTTGATTTCCATGATTATATTTACTTTATTCGATTGTGTATAACAAAAATTATAATATATGCTATGAATTAAAACTTATAAAAATGTTCAAAAAAAATTATAAACTACCAAAAATCATCTAAAACTTGAAAGAAAATAATCCAAGCATTTATGAATTTGTTTCTTATAAATTGATATTATGCTTCATATAAAAATTAAGAGTGAAATGTTTAAGTGAATATTTACATAATGTATTGTGATATCTTAGTCAAACGGTGCAATATTTCACCAAAGAATAATAGAGTTTAAATAACTGCTCATGAGCTTCAGATTTTAGAAAATTATTCATAAATTTTGGTATCATAATTCTTTTCTGAAGTAAAAATTATTCTGTATTTTACTTACACAGTGTTAAAAATAAACAATTATTAATGATACTTCTAAATACCTAGAAAAATCCTAGTTGTATTCTTTCCAATATAAATTTAAATACTCTCATCCAATAACTTTTATTGTGAAAAATTATCATGATTTTAAACTGTCATTTTTAATATACATTTACATTATGTGTCACTAATTCTCATCATATATCTAGAATTTATCATTTACTTCATCAGTCATATAATGTTCAAGTTGCTCATCAAATATCTTTAGATGTCAATGCTTTTTTTTAAAAACTGAACAAAACATACATATAAATTCCTTTTATTGAATATGCTTGTTGATTTTTTCATATTTTTTATAATAAAGTATTTTATATAAGTTTATTAAATAAAAAAATCGCTACAAAGATTTGAATGTGTTCATTGCATGTTTTTTATATTGTTTCATATTGTGCCAAAAAATTTTAGTTGTTATTTAAATGCTGTTGATTTTGTAAATAATAAGTATTATTCTGTTAAATTTCTGCCTTTTTTTTAAATGTAACTGCTTGTAACATTTTTAAAGGAATAAAATTGTCAAATTTTGTGTTGTGCCTGATTAAAAAAATTTGAATTTTAAGACAAACATTTGAAATATATATATATACTAATATTATAATTGTGTGTATGTGTATTGTGATATTTCGAAGGCAGACATAATTTTAAATGTTCTAATGATAACGTTTTATTCTAAAATTTAAGTATGAGCTTTTTTTTGCTCTTATGTGAACATATTTTTCTCAAGATGATATTTATTATACAGCTAGAATCTAATATATATATTTGTATTTTAAGCAGCAAGTTGAGAATTGGAACACTTTAATCGCATAAAAGCTACAATAAAACAATGTATCTTAATAAACTTTTCATGTGGTGAATATCAAAAAGGAAATTTTTAAAGTTTTACTGTAGTTCACAACCTGAGAGATAATATTTTGCTGATGAATAAAAAGAATATTGATAAAATTTAAAGAATTTCATCTGCAAAATTTGTTCAAAAAGCACCTTTCATGGCTTTAGATGCCACAGGTTTACCAACTCTAGAAAACACTGTCATATATTTTATGAAATTAATAATGTAAAAAATGTTTTGAAACAGAAAATAAAATTACATAAATCACTAAATTGTTTATTCCAAGTTCATAAATAAGAAAAATTAGTGGTTTCTAAACATATTGTGTTCAAAAAGTTGTTTCATGCAAAAGTAAGCTTCACTTCTAAAAGATTATTTGGTTGATTCCACTTTGCTGTGCATTTTTCTAGATTCACATGTTTAGGAAAATACAAATCCAAATAATACTTGTTTGTTTTGCATATCAATGAGTCTTCTGAAATTTTGAGATTAATTTCATCACTTGAAGTAATGTCATGTAATTTTATCTTGACTAATAAATATTCACAACTAATAGAACCAGGACCTTTTCCATCCAACTAAAGAAAATACATCTGAATTAGAGTATTTAATCTAATCTAAATGTATATAAGTATAATATTGAGAATGTAATTATCAAATAAGTGAATATTAATACTAAATGTTTTATCATTGAACTTGATGGTAATTGAAATATAATTTTAAAGGGATTTTATTTATAATGCAATTATGTAACATGATGCTTAATTAACTGTGATTGGAGTTAAATTTTTTAAAAAAATACTCTTAATTTGTGTAAAAGGAAGTGGAGAAATCAATTCCAATTACTTCAAAGTAGATACTTATTCACTAAGCTTATCTCATTAATCCTTTTTTTTTTTACTTTCCCTACTGCAGATAACAACCTCAGTTTGGTTTGACTTCATTCTGAACACTAGAATTCCTCCAAATCTTTCTACCTTATTAAAAAAAAAAGGGGGGGGATAAAGTTAAAAAAAAGGCTTGAGTAGATCTAACATTGAGCTAAAAATAGTTTTTAAAGAAATTGGACAAATGCACTAATTTGGAGTCTAAAATACATGGTATGGCTTAAACGGGAAAAGCACCAAAATGTATGTATAAGTGGTTTCAAATTTTTCTAAAGATATTGACTAGAATGCCATACTAGAGCCATTTTAATCCTAAATTTTATAAACAGTTTGCATGCAGACTTTAATGAAATCCTTCCTGCATTTATATTTAGAAATGAATTTGTGTATTAGGGCCAGAGTGGTCATAATCCCAAGTTCCTGGCCAGTGTCCTGATACCACTAAAAACCTGCTGATGCATATTAAATCTGTGGAGGCTGAAAATCCCCATTTTGGGATGGTTTAGAGAGTTCATCCTTGTTACTTGAATGAGATTTAAAATCACTTTGTCCATTGTTAATTGCTCTTGTATTGCTTCTAGGTACTATGTTTATGAACAATTAAAAAAAATTGTGCACGAAGCTCATTCCCTTAAAAGTATAAATGTATTTTGATTAATTTTTTTCAAAATTTTACCATAAAAAATAATTGCTAAGTATAATAATTTAAAACTTCTAAAAAAATTATATTGTTCTGTTCTTTTTTTCCAAATAAATGAAAAAAAAATATTTACTAATTCAGAAATTTCCTTAAGTTTGCATTTCAGTATATTAATAGGTTTTTACCTGTAGGTAAATATCATCAGGTGTAACATTTTGTTGATAAATCATTTCATAGTGAGGTTTCTCTTTAGTTAGGGCTTCATCATAATCTTCATCTAAAACTTCATCACAACTCCAAATATCTTTCGATTTTTCTAATTTGGTATAATGATTGGAAATCTCCTCTGCATTATTCTGCTTATTTATTATTTCCATAATTTTTATTTTTTGCTGTGAATATGGATTTTTAGTGACGTCATAGTCAAGTTCATCATCAGAATCTTCCTCTTTCACATTAAAAAGTTTTGCCAACCCCCTAATATCAGATGCTTGAATATGTTCCATTACAAATTAAACGCTAAAGTAAGCAAGAAATCCGGAAAAAATTTAATATGTCAAATCTTAATATCTAAGAATTTTAGATAGTATTTGAAGGTAATCCTGAATATAAAATGTTCCTTTCATTCTGCACATGTATTGTATACAAAAAATCCACAGTGGTATCATAGCAACGAGTTGTATGTTTCACTTCAGTTTATATTTGTTCAATGGAGCCGAAAAAAAATTATGGTATTTTTGGAACAGGCTTCCATTCTCCTCTCTAAATGCATTGAAAGCTTATTGTAATGAATTTCATCAAAATAATTTTATACATATGATATTTCGCAATCTTGCTTAGTTTTTCTTACTTTTTAAACCCAAAAGCTGATAACAATCTAAAGTTTAATCCTTCAAGTCGGTAATTTTGAATCAATTTAATTTAAATAAGTTTTTCTAATCATAATAGACTACAAAAAAAAAAAAAAGGCTAAAACACGGATAAAGTATACCATTCATGATTTATATAAATTGTGTGTTTAAGGTATTTAAAATTACAACAAAAAAAATTCCCTAATTCACCTATCTACTCAAATTCACGAAATGGTTGCTTGTTAACGTCACACTGAGAAGCAACACAAAGGCTGTTAGCAACGGGCTTTGTAATTTTGAATCTCGGTCAAGTGACGAGGAGGACACCTGAGCTAGCACTTCAGACTTCTATACAACGCCATAGGAGGGCTTGGGATCTCCACAGATTTAACGGGCATCATACCACTACGCGACGAGTCATTAGAGGCATCAGGACTCCAACCCACCACTCGACGAAAAACACCGGCTTTCATTTCGCGATCATAACCACTAGGCTACCGCAGCCTCAAATTCACAAAAGCAAGCACTTATGTATAATAAAAAAAAAACGTTTATTTATTAAAATCAACATCACAAATTTCAGAATGCTAATTTAGAATGAATTCCAGATTTTTGACTGTTTAACTAACTGCATTTCATTAATTGATCGTTACTATCACCTTTTTCTTTCAGATAAAATCTTTCTTTATTCACAAAAGACCAATAATTCATCATACTGTATCGACATGAAGGCATACACCTATAACTTACCTAAATAATAACTATTTTACAAAATAACCTACTTATGTTAAAAACTAATTCATCTTAATTCCTCCAGAGCTCACAACTTAATGAAGACTTAAAGTATCACTCGTAAAAAAAACCCACTCCCCTCCTTGCTAGAAAATCATTCCCTCTCCTCCCAATAGGGTTTTAGATCATGCGTGTGTGAGTGAAACCCCTCCTATAAGAGTTCAACTAACCTTTGTTAACAATGATAACTTCTACTTTTCATACACTTCATGACTTTAGTTCAGTTTAGTTTTGTATTAACGTCGCACTAGAAGCAACACTAGGGCTATTGGCGACGGACCTCGTAATTTTGAACCACGGTCAAGTGACGAGGACGACACCTGAGCTGGCATCCCCCTCTCCTAACATCCACGCCAACGGGAGGACACACTTCATGACATTTAAAAATAAACATTTAAAAGAAATTTTAAATTAGATGTATTTTCCATAATTGCAAAGGAACGTTTTAAAAATCTTAGGGTAGATCTTAATTGCATTTAATTCACTAGTAGAATATTGCAAGATTAATGTTTTTCCCATTTAAATTATCATTTGATTCTTGTGCACTATGTATTCAGCCGCCCTTCAGAACCTAAAACTTATAAACTGAGCCACCGACATTTAATACAAAAGTAAAAAGTACTATTACTTTTACTTCAACTATAGTTAGTGTTTTGAAAAGTGACGTTTCGTTTTTATTAAGATCTCAGGTTTTGGTAAAGTCAAGTTGTTAAATTGGGAAAAATGAAAGATAAATACAGTATTTTGTTACCAACTTACAATGAAAGGGAAAATCTTCCAATAATTGTTTGGTTGATCGTAAAATACATGACTTTGGGTAATTATGATTTCGAAATCGTAATAATCGACGACGGCAGTCCTGATGGAACTCTAGAAGTAGCGAAGCAACTTGAAAACATATATGGGGCAGAAAAAATATTATTAAGGCCCAGAGAGAAAAAACTAGGCTTGGGTACAGCTTATATACATGGCATCAAACACGCCACTGGGAATTTCATAATCATCATGGATGCAGATTTATCACATCACCCTAAATACATACTGGATTTCATTAAAAAACAGAAAGAAGATGACTTTGATTTGATATCTGGTACTCGTTATTTAGGTAGTGGAGGTGTAAATGGTTGGGATTTTAAAAGAAAACTGATCAGCCGAGGTGCCAATTATCTTACACAAGTACTTTTACGACCTGGCGCGTCAGATTTGACAGGAAGTTTTCGATTGTACAAAAGAGACATTCTACAAAAGCTTGTTGAATCGTGTGTATCAAAAGGATATGTGTTTCAAATGGAAATGATTGTGAGGAGCCGAAAATTGAAATATAAAATTGGAGAGGTTCCAATTGTCTTTGTTGATAGATTATATGGAGAATCGAAGCTAGGTGGAAATGAAATATTTCAATTTGTTAAAGGGTTATTGTATTTATTTACTTATATTTAGCTATGAAATTTTTGTAAAATAAATAAATTGATACATTTTTGTTAGTTACATTATCTGTATTTTTTTTAAAGTGGCTGTAATGTTAGAATATGTATATTGAATGTGCTCTCTGAATATTAATTTATGGCATGTTTTAAGTTATCACTCTTATATATATTAAAAATTAACAGTGTTGCTTTTCTGGTTTTACTTAGCTAAGTATAGTTTTGTGATTAATTAAACATGTATGGGAGGAGTCTTATTTAGCGATTATCATTATTTCTAATTAATTATTCTGAAATATTTTTAAAAGATTTGCATGTACCTGTTATTTTAGACAATCTTTTTTGTAGAAAAAAAGAAATGTTGAAGTTATCTTTATCAAACTTATTAGAATGTAATTTTTTATTTTGAAATATTTGATGTCTTATTTTTTGAACTTAATTATTTTTTTTATTATTGAATTAGATTTAATAATATAAAATACAACTCTTGTAAATCTATTTGATCCAGCTCAAAATTAACTTCAATATTTATTTTATATTAATAACAAGTTTAATCTGATTGTATTATGGTATAGTAATGCCTTGCCAGGATTGTTTCATAAGAATATGGAAAAGATTTGAATTTATCTAAAAAGAATGTAAGTATCTAGCTTCCATCTCTCAGATCAGAGCTGAACCATTTGTGTTTATGGGTACCACAATCAAAGAATTGGGACTCTCCACAAAATACTGCGATTTTTTGCACTTGACATGGAAAATTGTTAAAAAAATCATTTTGAAATCTTATGCAACATTATGTCTCTAAAATTTTTTTTAATTTCATGAATCAATACATATAATTAAAATTCTTTTGTATTCTGAAAAAGATTTTTTTTTTTTTTCACAAAATGATTTAAAAAATTTTATACTTTATTTTCAAATGAATCATTTTAAATAAAACAAAAGTTTTGTATAAAGATTTAAATTATTTTACTTGCAATAAATATATTTCATATGTAATACTGTCATATTTAATCCACGTGTTTATTGATTTTGTTTATTAATGTCACACTAAGAAACAGCATAGGAGCTGTTTGAGATCAACATCGTAATTTCAATCCTCGATCTATAACGAGATAAACGCCAATGAAGACTTAGAATCATTACAGATTTAATATGTCTTAGGCAAGCTAGTGAGAGTTTTCAGGAAAATGAGAACTCATCAGCAAGAATGTCAACAATTAGTTTGTGACCAAGACCAACACTTAGTTTGTTTATTGTGGTCACAGTAGCCATATGGTCCTGAGTTTGATTTCTAATACTACTAAACTATCTGTAGTGTAGTGGAGCTTTAAGTACTTTCCAGTGAGGTGTTATGTGGAAGTTAAGAATAAGCTTCTTGCTATGATGCTATTTTCATTATTTGACGGTGACTCAAAATTACCAGAGCTGATGTCTTTAGTATTGCTTCTTCATGTGATTTATTAAACAATCAGTCAAAGTTTTCTATATGTATCTAATAGAAAAATTTCCTTGACGCGGCCAATACACCTCAAAATTTTGAACTGTGGCCATATAATGAGGCTGGCACCCCATTCTTCAAAATTTCAAATCAACATGAGGACTTCAGCATTCTTAGATTTAATGTGAATCAATCCTACTACCCAACAAGTCTTTTAATAGAATCACAGTTAGAACTTGGGCCATAAGCTTGCTGCTATTATTTTAATTGATTATTTATTAACATCCCACTCTCTCTTGGAAGCAATGCAAGAGCTATTGACAACTGACATTGTAATTTTGAGCCTTGGTCAAATGACAAATATGTCACCTGAATTAGCACTACCCTTTCCTCTCCAATTGGAGGACCTTAATAAATTTCTTATGCACATGAGCCTTGCTACCTGATGGTTCTTGTTTCATTAATGTCACACTGAAAAGTAACAGGAGGGGATCTGCTATAGACATCAATCAAGTAATGAGGACGACACTTGAGCTGGTACCTCCCTCTTGAAACTTCCACACCATGCCTACATGAGGACTTGAGACCTCAGCCAGATTTAATGTACCTTAGCCCTGCTACACTGCAGGTCTTTAATGGCATCTGGGCTCAAACCTTCAACTTCATAAAATCAACACAATGCATGATCATGACTACTAGGCTATGGGTCTTAAGTAACATCAGTACTTGACAAAACTGTCTGTTTGTGAGCTCATGGCATCTAAGCACTAGTTTCCAAACTAAATTATTATTGTAATGTTATTAAATTTATGGAATTCTTAATGAAATATGTTTTATAACATAATTAAATTGAATATTGAGGAAACTTTTGGCCATTCTTTTTAATTTTCTAGTTATTAGCTTATATTTTACTTTCATTAGATAATCTATAAATAGCCTACTACAGAACCACAATAGACCTAGAAGCCTTTAGAACAGAATCTGACAATTATTGTGGGAAAATAGTGTTATTCTGTATTAAATAAAATTGTGCTTCAGTCAGTGATGAAGAAATCTAAAGGGTAATATGCTAATTCATATAGTTTCTCATCATACAATTTAGTAGAATTATAAAGTTCATTAACAAACAGGTTTAATGTAAAAAATTTAGATCATATCCGATTTTTGACCATAAGATGTGTAAATAATATGCATTGACAATTATATTAAAAAAATCAAAATTTTATACATTGGAATATTTATGAGTTCATTAAAACCAGTATAATTTCCAACCAGCTTTTTTAATAAGGAATTCTTAATCAGCATTGTGTACAATTAAATCTATAAACCTTGGTTAAATAAGTTTTCATGATATCCACCTATATACAGGGGAAGTGAGTGAATGTAAAGGTTATTGGTGTAAGGCTATGCTGCACCAAACAAGATTTAACTGTGTTCCAGATGTGAAAAAAAAAGACTATTGGTTGACAAGGAGGGTCGAAAATAGAGAATGATTACTAGAGTAACCCAGGGGTGTGTCACCATTGTTTATCAAAAACAGCAAACCCCGTGGGAACGAAAAGATCATTAGGGTGCCACCTGTCATGATACCTGCACTTACCAAAGATATTCAGGGGTAATTGAAATGATTTATCCAATTTCAAAAATTAATGATACAGAATAAGGAGTAACACATAAATACAAAGGAAAAATGTAGAAGTTTTATATTATGAACAATAGGAGGCCCTCAAGTTCTTCATAAAGCTATTTCACAAAAACAGTTATAGAAGCTTTGGTGGATCAAGTGAGTTGATGTTACACAATTGGTCATCTAAGTCACCTGATATGACCCCATGCAATGTCTTTCTTTAGGGATTTGAAAAAGATAGTGTATACACCAACTTTATCCACAATTTTATGGAAGAACGGATTTCTTCTGCTGTACAATCAATTACCAATGACAGTTTATATGTTTAGCAGGAATTTATACATCAAATTGATGCGATTTGTGTAATCAAAGGAAGTTACATTGAACACTTGTAAAATAAACTACAATATTTTCCCTTTACATTACTTATTCTGTGTCACTTAGAAAAGTATGCTATTTTGAATAACCTTTTATATTAACCATTATTCAATATTACTGAAGATTATTTGTGATGTCTTTATTTCAAATACAGATAACTTTCCTATGATCTGGCTACCTTTTGTTTCAAGTGGTTTGTATGAGTGACATTCCTCATTTCATAATAGCAAATTATACGACTTTCAAAATAATTGAAATAAATTCTACAAATCTTAATTACTAAAACCTTCCTTTGTAAAATGAAACCTTCACGTTATTAAAACAGTAACATTTGGTCATTTACTTTCTTGTTACACCCCTTAGTTGATAATTAAAATCAAAGATAAAATTCTCTTTATTACAATTTTTTATCCCTATTGAAATTTGCATTACTTTACATAAGATGCTTACTAAATGTGTCATTTAATGTAAATAAATTGAAATGCAGAAAAGAGATTGCAAATCAATAAATGCCATAAACTATTAAATTGAAAATTGCTTTTCTTTATGAAAAAGGAGACATTTTTAATTTGTATAAGTATATTAATTACAAAAATAATATACTTGATTCACTACACAAAACTTTAGTTGTTGCTTTAATTCCAAAAATCAGTGAAAAAAAAACCACCACAGAAATATCAAATATATTTTACTTAAGTTCACGAGATAAAAATACTAAGTAATACATCAAGTCGGAACAGCAATCACCAACGTTTTAGTTTAGCCCAGAATTTGCTTTAAAAAATATTGAAGCATTTATAAAAGACAAATGTGCTTACATATGGCAACTGAAATTAAAAGTTTTAAGAGTCCCCATGTTTTTAAAAACACCTTTCTGTTAGTAATCCAAGTAAATAAAACTAAGTGTATTGAACCTCTGAATAATAAACTTACTTTTATTAAGCTTTTCCCAATTTATATCTTTATTTTCCGATTCACTATTATTTTAAGAGTTATCTCTACAAAATGCATAGAAAAACATGCAATGCATAAAACAATTGTCATTAACTTTTTGGCATTTCAACTTTCAAATTGCCATTAAATAACCATAAATGCACACATTAATAACCACAAAATACTCATGACCAGAAATGCAATGTCGGAAAATTAATCTAAATGAGAAAATGCTTTTTAGATATTTATTTAAATACAAGTTAAAAGAGAAGAAATGCTTTAAACTTCATACTTAGTTTCTAAAATTTTTTAAGTATATTTCAATTACATTACTTTTAGTTTTCAAAATAAATGAAATAGATTCATTATCTTATATTTCAGAATCAGCGGTATTAAAACATATTCAACAATAAAACCAAATCTTGCATGCCGAAAAGTTTTGAAATTTCTTACTACCAGTTCATGGAATACTGAGAAAAATAAGACAAATTAACTGCAGCTAAACTTTTTGTAAAGATTTATAAAATGGAATTACTATTACTAAAGTCATGGCACACACTAAAATGCAGTCTAATTTAATAGCTAATACATTGCATTAGAAAATTCATTCCCAATTTTAATTTATCAAGAATTTTTATCCTAACAAAGGGAAATGAGATGTGGCCATTTTAAAGTAATCTTAATTGATGTTTAAATATGGGAGATGGAATGAAATTGCTAACACGCTTTCAGTGCTTTGGGAATAATTGATTCTTGTAAAGCCTGTAAATCAGTGTAAAAAAAATGTAATATGCTATATAATATCTATTCCTCATAGAAATATTTATCATTTTCAAAAATATAAATCCCTCAAATGTCTACAATTTTTGTTAACATAATGCAACATTCATGTCAAAATGGGTATCCTATTTCCTACAAAACTGTTTGGGAATTTATCCCTTTTCGTACAGCATTTTTAATTACTAAACTTGAGGACTCTCAGTATGTCCAGAATAAGGGACTACTGCACCACCACCACCCACGTCGTACATGTATCCTATAGGAAAACTTACAAATACCCTTTATTCAAAGTTTGAGAGCCACTATGTTATATACTTTAAGTAAATACCAGTTATTCAGTACAATAGTGTATGTTACATATTGCTTAGACACTTAAAATTTTATCCTTAAAGATAAAAATCTTAGTTCTCATTTTTAAAATTAGTTTAAGTTACTAATATTCCCAAAACATAATGATTAAATATACATTACCTTTTAGCAGAGATTGCTTAACCCCATAAAATCTTATATCCTTATAATTAAAATATGGTACCAATTTGACAGGAATTTTGAAATTAAATTTTAACACATAGCTATTTAATAATTAAATCAAAATTTACTGAGCATAACTGACATTTTATTGAACACGATAAAAAAAAAAAAAAAAAAAAAAAGATGCATTGAATTCCAATGTATGACCTAATTTTGAATGAAGAGTTCAAGCATGGCTTAGTAAAAAATTTAATAGACTTCATTAAGAATGCATAATTATAAATAATTCTGCAATTATAATGCACACCTTGCCGCAATTCCACAAACCCTAATACATCATACCCAATATTTTATTTAAATAAAAGTAAAAAAAATATTTATAAATCAAGCTTTAATCAAAGATGAAGTAAAAGGCATAATTTTTTTTAATGTCAATTAATACATAATTTATAAAGTTTTAACTAAGACATCAAATTATTGATAAACTAAGGACCATAGCTACTTATGTTCAAAATCAAAAGCAGCATTAATGCCTCAAGCTTTTATAAATGATGCATTTTATATTTTAAGAAATAATTTTATACATTTCAGTCCATCCTTAAATAATTTGATTTAAAAAAAGAATGTTCTTTTACTTACATTTATTTCTATTTGAAGTGAAAACCCAAGACTAAAAAAAACAATTGTACAGGCCAGATACGTGTACAAAATTTCAACTCAAATCAGACATGTCAAACTCAGTACATATCACCTCCCTCCCTTCAGTCTGGTGACTGCTTGAGCATACAATAATACTGTATTGTCATTGGAGTTATACATACATGAAAATTTCAGCTTGATCAGATGACAGGAAATAGATTACACTTTGAGAACAAATTTTGAACAGGGAAGACTTTCCTTTAACATTATGTTAAATAAAAGCATGTAAAAACATGCAAAACATGATAAAACTCAAATAAAACTCACATAGCACCATTTAAAACAGTTTTATTTTTACATGAATAGAAAAGTTAACGGTATGACTTCTGGTAACGTGAACGTGCACCAGGTCCACCAAACTTCTTTGGTTCACAACGCCTGGGATCAGCTACCAACAGTGATCTATCATACTGAACTAAGATGTCTTTTATTTCCTTTTTCGAAGCTTCATCTACATCTGAAATAACCAAAGTAAAAATTAGTTTGAAAATCAATGATTACCAATAGCAATTTGCAAATGTAATTTAAGGGTGGAAAAATTACCATTTTTTTTTTATTATTATTCAAGTTAACAAGAAATAATATGTCCATTTCCTTCATTATTATTCAAAGAATAAAAATTACCCATAGTATTAATTAAGTTACGAATTAATGACAGAAAGACCATCACACTCACATAAGAAAATAATTCAATACTTACACTTTTGATAATATGCAACTAGAGCTTTAGCAATAGCTTGACGAATAGCTGAAGGGGGTACAAAAAATTTTACAAATTAGAATTTAATTCCATTACACAAAT
Organism: Nephila pilipes; assembly: GCA_019974015.1. Lineage (NCBI taxonomy): Eukaryota > Metazoa > Arthropoda > Arachnida > Araneae > Nephilidae > Nephila > Nephila pilipes. Next base: position 536,661 of record BMAW01016125.1, read on the forward strand.
TAATTATGATAAAAATTTTAATACACAATTCAAATGATAACACAAAAAATGACACTATTTTATTATATATTACAACATTACAAAAGCTTTTTGTACCTTAAAGTAAATTATTGTACAACATCTTTTTTAATAAAATGTAATAAATACATTTCAAAGAGAGCAAAGATTTTCATTTCACTTTCCCTGTACTGTTTCTATTTACCAGTCACAAGGCTGAAAATCGATAGAATACAGGTAAACAACTTATTTAAACTTGTGTAACAAATACCAAGAATTGAATTATACAATTTAATTTATAGTATTAATTTCAAAAGATGTTACCAATACTTGTAGCAAAAAATACATTTTAAAAAGAGCCAAGATTTTAATTTTACTTTTCCTGTACAGCTCTGTTCACCAGTCACTAGGCTGGAGCTCTATAGTATAAAAATGCAGCAAACCAATTTTATTACTTATAAGTTCTGTCAACTAACTATATCTGTAAGTTTTCAAACTAGTGAAATGGATCTATCCACATTCCAACTCTCAAAAAAACTCTTTCAATTTTTCATTTCATTTTGAAATGAAAAATGAAATTCATTTACCATAAGTTAACACAAAACACTCAGATTTAAGTCTTTAGTTGACAACTCATGGATTACCTTAACAGCAGGGTTGTCCAACCTGCAACCCATATACGACCCAGAGAAAGCACTAATATGATCCCAGGAGTTTTATTAATGTCATACTCAGAAGCAACACGAGGGTTAAAGGCAACAGGCTTTGTAATTTCGAACTACAATCAAGTTACAACATCCAAGCTGACAAATCCCTCTCTTACTTCTGCACTACACCTGGATGGATCTGACAGATTTAACAAGCTTCAGCTATAGGTTTTAGTGTCATCAGGACTCGATCCAATGACTCAACAAAAACCGCTGGCTGTGACCAAAATCACTAGGCTACAAGGAACGCAACAGTAGGGAGTGTGGAACAAAAGAAATATCAATACCCAGTGCACACATAAAATTAATTCTGGAGTCCTTGAGCCAATACCTGCTCCAAAACATAATCATTGTTGAACAACTATTCACTATCCATATGTTTGACTGCAAGCACATGCATTTCTGAGAAACTATTTTCAAGAATCAAGCTCATTAAGAGTAAAATTAATACCAGAATATAGAATTAGAGAATTTCCTGATGATTGGAATCATTTCAATTGAATCAGGTATTGATACATTTCCAATATTCAAAGCTAAATGTCATGCAAGACGTATAATCCGACGTCGATCTAATTCTGAGTTATTGCCTTTGTATTACAAAATAATATTAAACATTAATTTTACTCTTATAATTAATTTCACATTACTTAAACATTACTGTTAGTGTTCAACAGTCAGATCTACTTTTGTATGGCCCAAACAAACCATCTTCCAATGTGGCACAGGGAAGCAAAAAGGTTAGAGACACCTGCTTCTTTAAGTCATTTAAAATAACAAATAATCATCACAAAACTTTCAACAAAATATAAAAGAACCTATTAAAACATATTGTTTTATTCAAGTAGAAAATATTCTTTGCTCATTCTTCATAAATATAGATAAGAACATTTTTTAGTTTTATGCAAAAAATTAATTTATCCAAATATCTCGCATAAAATAAATTAAAAGAATTAACCAAATTTACCATTTAAGATGTACGAGTGATGGATAAGTGTAATGGTGCAAGAGCCAAATTTGGCACCAAGTATTGTGTTTTAAAAAAAAGGGGTTACCATCAAATTTCCAATGAAATTCAATGTTCAAAAAATATACATATTGCAAATTTTTAAGGGTACTAGGACATAAAGGTGAAAATTAAATGAGGAGAATCTTTCTTTTTGTAACATTTATATTTTAAAAATTATTCATACAACTTAGGAATTTTTGTGTGTGTGTGTGTACCTGATAATGATATTTCAATCATTTTATTGAACTAAAAAAAATTTTTAGTCAAAAAGTTCTTTCCCTTTAAGTTGAATATGGTCATAATTTTTTTGATATATTTGCATTTAAGAGCTATTTTTAAAAATATTTATATACATATATATACACATACAAAATATTTTACTCACATAGAAAACAATTCAAAAGATAATGAACCTGATCTTGTAATGAAAGTATTAGATATTTTCCTTGAAACAATTATGGAACTTAATTTTGAAAATTTAATTTATTTTCGTTTACTCATATAAAAAACTATTTCTTAAAACTTGAGTATCCCTTAGAGTGCCATCTAATTGGATGTGGTAAGGGTTGATACAAATTATCCATTTATCACCAAACTTAGCGGTATTACTTGGCGAAAAACTTGGGTAGGCGATACTAAAGGCTAGCCCATAAAAAGAATCAAAATTAAATAAAATATTTTATGTATGTTTCCATTATTAGGATAGAAGAAAACTCCTACCCAGTTATATCAGAAAACGTTCATCACCTTCGGTTTCAAAACGAAACTTCAGGCAAAAAATTATGTACCAGAAGTTAACACAAAATACCTTAAATATGTATTCTGCTGACAACTTATGGATTATAAATCAATATATTGAGAGACAATTATATATAGTTAAAAATAAGAGAATAAAAATTCAATGAAACTCTATGTACAAATACAATAATTCTTCAATTTTATTACAAATAAATTTGTTGTAAACTTTTTACAGATCAAAAATCTATTTAATCACCCAAAAATTTAGAAACTGTGTTAAACAATACATCAAAAAGAACATTACCATAAATTTGTGCGACATGACCACCACCCTTTACTCTGATACGAATATCTACACCAGCAAATCTTTCTTTTCCCAACAACAGAATGGGTTCCAAAAGCTTAAAAAAAAATACAATAACAATAGTAATTAAATTCTTCAAGATATAAGATTTAAAAAAAAAAACAAATATTTACAAAGGAAATAAAAACAAGCATTAACATTTAAAAGAATTTAAAGTATCGATGTTTGAAAAATCAAATTTGTACACATATTTCTGAGCAAAATAGCATTAAAAAATTAAAATGACATACAGAATTTACATTAAGCATTTAATATAATTTCAGATGAAACTATCAATTAGAAATGCTATTACCTTATACTTGAGTATTTGAGGTTCAATCAGCTCAAGAGGTCGGCCATTAACTTTTAATAAGCCTTTTCCACTTTTACAGTATGCAACAGCTGTAGCTGTTTTCTAAAATAAAAATTATAAATTTAAGCTATAAACAATATGTTCTACAAAAAACTTTTTTTTACAGAAAATTGCCAGCCACGATTTGGTCTTATAGTACCATTCCTTTATAAAGGAATGGTTCTCTAAGATGCAAAGATACTCAAAATGTTTGCAAGAGCATTAAGAAGATTTGTTGTTCTGAACTATTAGAGAAGTTACAACTTTATTTGAATAATGATGTGTTTAAAGATTCAAGATTGAAATGAAAAATTGGTGTGAGATTGATAGGTTTTGTTAAAATAGAGAGTTATTTGATTTTATGCAAATAATAGCTATGGTTGACATTCTTTGAGTTACTAGTTAGAAATTCTTGAATGAAGTTCCAGGTGTGGTTGAATAATAGAAATAATAGAAATGATAATCTTTTAAGATACTTCATCCAGGATTTCAATAGATATGAGAATATTGGAGATCCAACGGAAAAATTGGTAGGCAAAAAATTTTTGTCATGTTCCTTCATTTCGCACAATATGGAGTTCACCACGTGGTGGGTCGTTTATACGTAAAAACTTGCCAATTGGGCGATTCTCGAAATAGCTAGAAGTGGTTGGGCTAAACTGCATTACTATCTTCAATCGACGAGATTGCTTCTAAATTAAAAAAATAAACGGTGTAAATTGAAGTTAATTTATTCTTAATAAATGTATAATGGAAAGATAAACCTTCCAGCCTATCTGTTGCAGATATAGAACTATACTGTTCGAATGAAGATAAAACTATTTCCTGGCTCATAAACTCTATAAAAATATTAATACAGCACAAGTAATATAAAACAAAAATTTTAAATTCGACATTCAAACAAAGAATTCAGAAACAAAAATGGTGTCTTAAGTTTCTTGCAACATCTGAAACACGATGTTAACATTAGTTATTTAAGCCAAATTCAGCATCCATAAAGTATTTATACAAATATGTAATGAATATAAAATAAAGAATTTTTCATGCTAACCTTCCTTCCAAATACTTGAACAGAATTTATTGCCTCCTTAGGTGCCCGCTCCATTTTGATATCTACGAATATAACAAATGGCGGAATGATATATCCATGTGGAGGAAAAAAGTTGAGTTGTTTGTAGTTATCACAACACAGAAATAATTTTGTTTTAAAGGCAAAATGATTCAAGCTTCACTTACAATCCGCTAAGAATTTAATACAAATGCGCAAGTTCTCAGTTTAAAAAGAAATAATTTGCTTCATTTATTATATAGGCCAACAGTCAATGTCAAAAAATTGTGATGAGGGTTTTAGTATCAATGACCTACAGAAGAGACACACAAAGAAAATATAATATCGCTAGACCTTCATTATGAATAACTAACGAAAGAATAAAATTCGAAAAAAATATCCAATTTTCTATCATTAACATAATAATTTATTCAAGAGGAACAATGTGTTGGCGGAAACAACCCTGAATTATTCTAAAGCAGATATTGGAACCATTGTAACCAAACATCGATACATTAAATTCTTCCATTAGATATCCCTAAAAGAATTTTTTAAATCTCGATAACCATTCATGAAATCAAACTTAATGAGCTCGCAGATATCCAGTTATAGATTCCGAGAATGACCATGCCATTTCTCTCTGCTCTTCCTTAGAGGGAAATGTCAGGTATGCTAGAGAAGCATTAATAGTTATTAAATCTCCCGTCTACCTACCTCTTGATTTTGTTGGCATGTTATTAATCTTAAGGAATTTCGACTTTAATTCTCATATCTTTATCATTTGATCTATTTGTATGAAGTAAAGTGCATCTGGAAGAGCAAAAAAGTATGAATGCTTCTGCGGAATTACTTTTTCCACCGTCATCGTTAATTAATAACCTCAAAAAGTAAATTAAAAATGAAATTAATGCCTTTAAAAACAAAAAAATAGGAAACCCTACTCTGACAGCTTAGGGCTGAAAATAACTCCTTTTTTAATTTGAACAAAAACTTTCTAATAAATACTAAAATTTTCCCCACAAATAGACATTAATGGTCTGGTATTCTCTGATAAAGAAAAAGCTGATCTGCTTGCTCATAATCTTGAATCCTCGTTCCAGGAAAATCCAACTCCGTATGATGATGATCATATTGAAAAAACAGAAACAATAGTTCAAAATTATCTTGAAGCCCATAACAATTTAATTTCTCCCCCCCTCCCCCTCGGAAATAGCTACCATAATTAAAAAGTTAAACAAAAAGAAAGCCCCTTGAGAGATGGCATTCACAATCAGGCATTTAAATTCTTTCCTCCCAACACACTTACTCATCTCTGAAATTTTTTTAACAAATGTCTCATGTATGCGCAGTTTCCACAAAAATGGAAACATGCAACTATTATTCTCTTCCCCAAATCTGGCCAAAACCATTCCATTCCATCGAACTATCGACCTATCAGTCTACTAAAGTCTATTTCAAAAATCTTTGAAAGAATCTTGCTAACCAGAATACTGACTCACGTTTCCACTACTAATATTCTTCCAGATTCATAATTTAGCTTCCGTACTAAGCACAGCACTGTCCACCAACTTCTACGGGTTGTAAATGACATTACTGAAGGATATAATTCTAAACAAGTCTCTGGGGGTATCTTTCTCGACATAAAAAAAGCTTTTACCGCCTCTAGCGCGATGGATTGATCTTCAAAATAATCAAATTAAATTTCCCTCCCTACATATTAGTTATCGTAAATAGCTACCTTAAAGATAGAACATAGCAAGTTAAGCTTAATAATATTCTCTCTATAATATGCTATATAAAAGCTGGTCAACCTCAAGAGTCTTTAATTCTCCAATTTGCTACATTTTGTTTACATATGATTTCTCTCACAGTCCTTATAATAGCCTCTGTCTATTCGCAGATGACGCAGAAACCCTCACACAAGGAAATAGTCCAATTAACGTAATAGTTAAATTACAAAATCATTTAAAACAAATAGATGATTGGATGACACTCTGGAGGATTGCTGTAAACACTAATAAAACTAAAGCTCTCGTTTTTAGAAAAGGTCACGCCCCCTCCTAATAAAAAACTCACATTTTTTATTGATCAAATCTTTTGGGACTCTGCGGTCAAATATTTAGGAGTTATCCTGGACTCCAAACTCACCTTCAAACTTCATATCCAATCAATAATTGACAAATGCTGGGCCAAAATCTACATCTGTATACCTTTAATGAAATTCAGTACTAACTCTTGCTAACAAAGTTCTTCTCAATAATCAATTAATCTGCCCTGTCCTTCTTTATGTTTCCCCTACTTGGAGCCATGCCGCACCTTCTCACATTAAAAAAATACAGGTCCTTCAAAATAAAATCTTCCGCATGATTACTAACTTACCTTGGTATGTCAGAAATTCTGTCATACACAAGGATCTCAATATCCCTCCTATTATTAAACACATCAACTATCTCTCCAGAAGATTCTATAATGGACTAACATATCATAGAAACCCTTTAATAAGGGTCCAGATAATTTATGCCTACAATGAGGGAACCCATGCCCTACCCTACCAATCTTGCAATAATTATTTCCACCTAATTCCCATATAACACTTTGCATTCCAACTCAGACCCTTTTAGCTAATTCCTTTATCACTCCTTTAATAGCCTTTTTCTCAGTCAACCATCTCACTCCAAGACTTACATCATCATCTATTCAGCTTATCATCAGTTGTTTAATACCATGTCGCCATCCCTACCTCTCCTCTCTTGAACTAGTTTGCTGTCCACCGCTGTGCATCCAGCCAAACAACAACCATTTTTACTTTTCCCTCCTTCTTCAGCTTTCACATCATTAAAAAAGTTTAAGCAATATTTTATTTCTTACTATTTTAGTTATTGTAATTTTACAATAATAATAATAATAAAATTTTAAGAAGTAATCATATAAAATAATACTCACCTCTTGCGGAAGATTAGACATAGTCTATCGAAGGCACTGAGGGGCTAAAAAAATGATATAAATATTTTTTATAAACTTATCTTACGATAAGTTTGTAAGAAATTTTTTTTAAGTCTATTAAATATCTCATCCTCATTGTGAATAATTATTTCACTTTCCTATCCTCTTTTCTCTCCCGTTTCTTTTATGTTTTTTTTAAATTCATTTGTGCATTAAGCTCATTTTAATATGCTTCATTTAATTTTTAAAAAAAATCAATCTTCAATGTGACACTGAGTAAAGAGTCCACCGAACTGGCACTCGTCTCTATCTGATTGTTGTTGTTGTCCGTCATCGTGTATGACGTAGTAGTAGGACGACTACTACATTGGAACATTAATTGCGCAGTTTGGCGACTTTTGCACGTTGCGAAAAAAAAAATCTTCAATCTTTTGTTAAGTAAGAATTTCCCGGAAATTGCATATCACAATTTCTTTAGTTTAAATTGCCACTTGGTAAAAACTAAGAAATACGCTATATCAATTTGATTTCTCCTACTTCAAACGGCTAAAATTTTGATATTATTATTGTTTTGTAAATATTACAAAATTAAATATAATTTGAAAAATAATTCGATAATTTTTTGCATAGAAAATTACTATTTTTATGATAAGATTAAGTATATTTCTATTTTCTTTTGCCTGTTGAATACGAGCAGTATCAATATCTCTTACGGTTTGTTAATGCCCTTGTACATAGCGATGAAGATCAAAAGAATGCCCCGAGTTCTTCCGAATAAGTTCATCTAAAAGAGCGAGAACATCTAAGTCGAAGTCCGTCAGAAACCTGTTCTCTACTGTTCTGAATTTTTTAGAATCATTTCTCTCTCTCTGCTTTTCCAGATGTATAACCTTTTAAAACACGACGTGTTACGAAAGGCTCTATATTTCTAGGGAAGCCGTAAAATATTGCCTGCATTCTCTCTTTGCTCTCGTGCTGGAAGCAAGCAAATATGGGTCGAAATTACCCGTCCACTAACTACTGAATCTCTCTTTATCGATGAACAGAACTAGGTCACACATCTATACACACACACACATAGTTTCCCGAATATAGCTATTAATCGACGATTGCGTAGACGAACCTTCGATAATGCTCCTCACAGTGAAAATGCAATAAAAACGAAAGAATTAGATAGAAGGATTCAACCACTTAATTCTCAAAAGCAATCCTCCCCTCATAAATCAAGCCGAGTTTATGTTAAAGTGTATGTAATTAAATTGTCTCTATGTAAGCTTTTCTATCCATCTTTCTCCTTCCTTTCCTTCTTTCTTTAAACTCCTCGTCTTCATAATAAAAATCTTTAAAATTATCAAAATTAATTTAACTATAAATTTAAATTTTAAAAAATCAAATAAAAGTGATATAATTGTAATTTACTTGCAATTATTAAAATGTTTATATATTAAACCAATGATACTTACTAATCTCAAGTACTCAAGATCTATCCAGCATAAATGTGTGAAGGTAGAATCATTTATGGGAGTGAATGTAAGGTAAAAAAAAACCCCACAAATCTCATTCTGTATATATCTTATACAATATCCTGTCTCTTCATCCTTTTTCTTTCTTTTTCCTATTTCATGTTAAACCATATGTATTTAATACATGTTTTAATACGTTTGGTTAACTTTTTAATAAATTTAATGGGCACTTAAGAAAATCGGATTGAACAAAATGTCGTAATGACTGGCATTTGATTGTTGTAGATCGAAGGGCCTCTAGGGAACTGAAGATCCGAACGAGCTCTTTCCGCAGGGAATAAAAGTCATGTCAAAGCAGGTCTTTGAATTATATAAAGAAGATTTATTTTGGTATAAACGTACCATATTTTTTAGGTTTCTATCTAGGACATATTTTTGAAATTACTTAAGAGTCTTAACAATTTACTGAAACATTAAACTTTATTTATTAAGTTATATTTTTTTCACTAGAATGACTTTTTGCTGGAATGGTTTGTTTGTTTTAATTACATCATAAAATCCACAAGAAAGTTCTGAATTAATTTTAACATTAAGCAGAGGCTTAACAATAAATATTGAAAGTCTTCCCCAGGGGTGGCCAACTTTTTGTATTCCATGTGCCCATTTTTAGACAGACGAGTTCAGATGGGCCATAAGACTTACGCGTAATACCATCAAACGTTCAATCTTAGAAATTGAGAAATGGAATAAATTAATCAAGCAGTTAAATTAATTAATTTACGCCAATTTAATGAAGCGGCCATTGTAGCCTAGTAGTCAGGGTCAAGGGCTCGCGGTTGTTTTTATCGAGTCATAGTTTAGAGCTCATGCGTCGCTTAAGTTTCGCCGTGTAATGGGGATGATGCCCTTTAAATCTGGTTCAGGTCTCAAATCTTCCCGTGATGACGTATGGAATTTGGAGAGGGAGGTGCCAGCTTAAATGTCATTCTTGTCGCTTGATCGAAGCTCCAAATTTGAGGTCCTTCGCCAGTGGCCTTCATGTTGCTTCTTAGAGTACGACGTAAATAATCAATCCTTCAATTAAATTGATATAATTGCTTAGCAAAAATATCACGTGATATTTACCTTGTTAAAATTGAAGCATATTCCATGTTCAGAAGAGTTTTAAGGTTTTACTAACATCTCTTAATCAAATTTGACTGAAGAGCCACATGTAATCATCTAATGGGCCACGTTTGGTGTATGTGTCATGGTTTAGCTACCTCTGATCAACCCCTTTCTGCTAACCATAATTTAAAAAATTCCCTCAATTGGAGCAGATATCACAGGCCAAGACATCACAAACTCGTTCATTTTAGAAATATTGCATTATGAAACATCAGCCTTTTGAAACACCTTAAAAACTGCTTTCTACTTCACTTTAGTTGCATCTGGTACTTTTACAGAATTTGAATTACAACCTACTTTTTAGTTTTTAATTATCTAGTTTAGCAATGTACGTTCATCAAATAATCATCCATATTTATGGAATCTTGTTTTTCATATTTCCATTAACAATTTCTGTACCCTTCTTCTGAATCAGACAAGGCAGTTTCAGTTCATAAATTTATCGATTGAAACTTTCTAACTCTATCAAAGGGATTCTCTAGAACTCTAAATATTGGGTACTACAACAATAAAAGTTGACTACGCTTGAGAAAGATTTTTGTTCTCGAACATCATTATTTTTTGTAGAATACACAGAAATTCTTCCGCAAATATTGTCTAAAATTTTCAAAAACTCCTCCTCAGTTATGAACTTCACAAACCTTGGATATTTTTGTAACCTTAGACATTACCTCGAAAGACACTAAGAAGTCAGGACTACCCGGGTAATTCCAGACGTATGATAAGCCTGTTTTGGTAGGTTTTCTAGTCAGTGGAGTAACCCCCGAAAAATGGGGGGAATGCATATCTTCATCGTCGTAAGAGTTCATTAGTTTAATATTACCACTTGGTAAAAAGTAAAGAAAACGATACAGCAATCTTATTTCTTCTATTTAAAAATGCTCAAGGATTGATATAAATTTTATCAAGCTACAAAAATAAAGGTCACTTAAGAAAAATACCTTGAGAACAAAAATTCCTATTAACCAAAATCGGTAAAATCCAACAATATCCATAAGCTGATTAAAGAAAACATTTGATGAATGAAAAACTGTCACAATTTTTAAAAATATGGTTCAAAGATGTGAGTATAAAGAAATGAAAAATTCTCTGTATATCAGTTCTTACGAAGTTATATTTATTCTCTGTTTTTGTTTTTGGGAAATATTTTAGTCTTCACTTACTGATACATTTTTATATATGCTAAATAGCTATTTAAAGAAATTACCGAGAAAATATTTCATAGACGATAACGATCTTTAAGCAGTACATGCTGTAATAGATAAATGCAACTAAAATTTCTTAAATCTTACGGATATTTCGGAAAAATATCCATACAAGAGAGTGCAACGTAGAAAATATCCAGAAGAAACTTTACTTTTATAGAATTTAATCTAGTCTGTTGTGCTAGTAATTCTTTTTTTTCCTATTGTGCAGTCAAAATACTAATACTACAATTTGACAAATTTGAAGAATATGCTTCTTTTAGAATTTCTAATTTATTTTCATCTGCAGAGAGAGAGAGAGAGAGAGAGAGAGAGAGAAGTATGAAGTTCTTTTCCGGATGAAATATTTAATAAACTTATAACTATTTTGTGTTTTGTAAAGAGAAAAGGGTGAAACGCTGAGATGGACATTCCCGAAGACTTATTTTAGGTTCTCATAGATCATTATGTGGAAGAAAAGAACAACTTCTTTCCCAGGAAATTGTTGGGGAAGGTGATGCGCACGCACTCCTCTCATCGTCTTCAAAAACTGACTCAGAGGAACATATCGGGGTCATCAAAGGCTTTACTATTCTTTTCTCGGGAATTGATTTAGATTGAATCATTTTTTTTCTCTTACTGATGAAAAAATTTAAGTATGAGAAGAAAAAAATTTATTTTTTAAAAAAGTCTAGAACATCATTAATAGTATAATTAAAAAAAATAATCCTAAAATATTTCAGCTTCAAAAAAATTCTTGGGAGGGGCATATGTCGCTTTGCACCCCCTCTAGGTACAACACTGCTTCTTGTAGATCTAGGAACAATAAAGATTAGGGTAAACGCTTCCGAAGTGGAAAAGGTATTATTTCAGGACATTAGTTCTTTTGCCCTTTTCGTAATCGATTTCTTCACAAAAGTGGAATAAAAAATTGAATTATTTTCCTATTTAACTGTGTAACACTGTAATTTAGCACTACCTTTCATGTACTATTAAACGGTATCTAGATGGCGCCACATGTTCTCTTTGGTGAGAAGCGCAAGCACAATGAGAAAGGCTAATGCAAGCTCGATGGAAGGCAAGTGACTTCTTAACAGAATGATGATGCATGTTCGTGAATCTTGTTTTATATGTGTTTTGTATCCTGACTTGTGTGTGGAACGTGTCAAGTACTAAATAATATTTGTTCCTGAAACCATCCCGGCTGTTCATTATTTAGTCCTGAAATTATAACAACAATGGAGGAATACAACTGTATTTTTTTTTTCAATCTAGTTTATTTTGTCATTTTTAAATTTAAGAACCAATTATAAAATTTTCGCATTTTTACTAGGTACGATTTATAAAGTGTAAAAATCATTTATATGGTAAATTTTGTTTATGCATTTGTAATTTTTCCAACGAATATTTTTGATTTTCAACATATATTCCAGGACTTAAAATGCAAGATTAAATGGAAGATGTTTGGTTACAGCAGGTTTATATATATATATAGATGCAAAGTCTGTTACACTTATATATATATATATATGTGTGTGTGTAGAATCCTAATTACAGAAAGGGGGTACATGGCTTATATTAAAGATGTCTAAGAGTGTTCTGGATTCAAAAACAAAGCGGACTTTTAGAAGATGACATTTAATTAGGCCATATATTATGGTACAGTATTTACAAAGTTAAAACAGGACTATTGGTTATACATATTAAGGAGCTATCAGATCGCACGTCTTTCTCTATTGGCCGCGCCCTTCCATCTGCCGGTACTCGTGTAGACCCCTTAGAAAGAGGTCACAAAGTAGAGATCTAGTTCGTGGTGCCATCTAGTGTTGGAAGGTGTCTCAAAATGTAAACACCCTACAGCTCGGCCACTCCTGAGCGTCGATGACCTCAGCGACATCTGGTGATGACCTTACAAACTTATCGAACACAAGTTTACAGCTATATAACTATGAAATATAAACATTACAAAAACTTTAAAAAAATCAAAAAGGATTTGATATTGAGGACATAAGGTTGTCTTATTTTATCTACCCAGAGGAGAAGTACTTCATTAGATCAGCAGAGGCGGTAGTTACATTCGGGCCTGCGTGATCGCCTACTTTCTCTATCACATATCGATCTCTGGGCTTAATTTTAGCAACTCGATAGGGTCCAAAAAATTTAGGTCTGAGTTTGAGGCCTTCACCAAACTGTGTACGTTGGACCACTACTAAGTCATCAATCTGGTACTGGGAAGCCTTTTTTCTCTTCTTATTATATGTTCTTTGGTTCTCAGAATGAATCTTTAAAATATTTCGTTTCGCATCTTGACGGATGTTTTCCCTTTGATCTAGGTATTCTTCTTATAACTCCTCCCTTAGAAGATCTCTAATCTTTATGAATTCTTTATTTCTCATCTGAACGCCAGTTAGTAGTTCAAATGGTGTCCACTTAGAACTACGACTGATAGTACTGTTCAGGATTCTTTGAAGCCTGTCTATATATCGATACCATTTCGTTGCTTCATCGAGTGATAACTTGGTCAACACCGGAATGAGAGTGCGGTGAACTCTTTCGACTTGACGGTAACCTCGTGGAACTCCAGTGGTAATTTGTAAATGTTGTATTCCTTCTTCTGCACTATAGTCATAAAAGGTTTTCGATGTAAATGCAATTCCTCGATCGGTTATTATTCGTTTTGGGTTGCCAAATGCATTTTGTTGTACTTTCAGCCTTTTTATAACTTCTTCTGTGGAAACAGATTTTACTGGGTATAACCAGGTGAATTTCGTAAAATCATCAATTATCGTCAGAATGTGCTGATAGTTTTTATTAGTTGATGGCAATGGGCCAATAAAGTATTTAGAGGTGACTCATCATTAGGTATTGGATTTCCTTTTTTCCTGACTTTCTATTGGATAGAATACAATGTACACAATTAACTAATACATGTTGGGTAAGTTAAGTTAAATTGGGAATAAAGAATTCTTGTTAGACCACTTCTTCAGTTTTGACCGCTGAGAAGTGACCCTTTTCATGAACTAGTTTGATTAATTCAGTCTGCATACCATTAGGGGCAACTATAAGGTCACGTCCGTTTACGAATTTGTATAGATCCCATTTTTTTTTCGAACAAATCCTGGGACTCCTTGCTTCGTAGGAGTGTCTTTACTGTGCTAATAGTTTCATCTTCCGACTGTGCTTTCTTCAATCTGGCGGTCAATGTATCATCACTAATCATCATGACTGGATACCTGCTCAAAGTATCCACGTGTTTCATCCTTTGACCTGGTCAGTGTATTACTTCATATTCAAATTCTTCGAGCAGTAATGCCCATCTAACACATGGATCAATAAGTTCCGAGACTAACCCAGAGATGGCGCTCTTAGTAAACCAGTAACCAGGTCTTTCTAGAGTACTAACCTTTGCTTGAAACGTGTCAAAATTTTAAGTCGATCGGACCAGAAACAGCTGAGTTATCGAGGTTGGTGAGTGAGTGTGAGTGAATGTAAAGTTTATTGGCGCAAGAGCCAGATATGGCTATGCTGCGCCAAACAAGATTAAACTGTAGTCTAGACGTGAAGTTGAAAAATAGATAAGTGGTTGACAAGAAGGAGGGTCGAAAATAGGGAAGGATCGCTAGGGTATCCCGGGAGTGCGTCACCCGTGTTTACCAAAGACAGTAAACCCCATGGGAAAGAAAGATCACTTGGGTACCTCGGGTTCGTGAAGCCCATACTTACCTGAAGAAGGCAAGTCCCTGAGGTCCCCTGATATATTATCGAGGTTGGAGTAAAGTCGTTTTGTAGTTTGTTTAAAAAATGGAAAAAACCGAGTTTCGTGTTCTGATAAAACATTGTTTTTTAATGGGTAAAAACACCGTGCAAGCGAAACAATGGATTGAAAAATGTTACCCGAACTCTTGTCCATCAGAAGCAACGATTTGTCGGTGGTTTGCCGAGTTTAAACGTGGTCGTACCGACACAAATGACGCGGAACGCTCGGGTAGACCTGTGGAAGCCGTTATACCGGAAAATGTGAGTGAAGTGACAAAAATTATAATGAAAGATCGTAAAGTGAAGCTCCGTGGGATTGCTGAGATGACACAGATATCATATGGAAGTGTATTTACCATCCTTCATGAAAAATTGAGCATGAAAAAGATTTTTTCCAAGTGGGTGCCACGATTGCTTTCGATGGAACAAAAACAGCAACGAGTCGATGATTCAGAAAGCTGTTTATCGCTATTTACTCGCAACAAAAAAGATTTCTTGCGTCGTTACGTGACCATGGACGAAACATGGATACATCACTACACTCCAGAGTCGAAGCGGCAGTCATCTGAGTGGCGCACAGCTGGCGAAAGCCGTCCGAAGCGTCCGAAAACGCAGCAGTCAGCTGGCAAAGTCATGGCGTCAGTTTTTTGGGATACGCATGGCGTGATTTTCATTGACTACCTCGAAAAAGGTAAATCGATCAACAGTGATTATTATATTGACTTGCTGGTGTGTTTGAAGGAGGAAATCGCAAAAACCGACCGCACAGTCTCGGGACTTATTGATCCATGTGTTAGCAATGCGGTGTTAGCAATAGTCTTTCTTGCTCATGGTGTTTTGGAATGTTTGCCAATCTGTCACTATCTTGAATTTGTTACCTAATAGGTAAACACGTAATTTCTTCAGAGCTTCTACTATAGCAAGAACTTCTAGCTTATAACTTATTTTTCTTCCGCAGGACTTGTTTTCTTAGACATGTAGTGAACATGATGCAACTTTCCATCTTCTGCTTCTTGGAGCAGCACAGTACCATAACCCTGTTGGCTTGCGTCAGTATGCAATTCAATTCTTTTTCCTTATTTGAAAATAGTCAGAACTAGACTGTTTGTCAAAATGTCTTTGAATTTTTCAAAAGCCTCTCTTTGCGATTGATCAAGTTTAAAGGGATTCTCTTTTTTTAATAGGTCACTCAGTGGTTTCGCGATCTTAGAATATTCAGGTATAAATTTTCGAAAGTAACCAGTCAGGCCTAAATTTTTTGAAATTGTTTAACTGTTGTTGGTTTGGGAAAATTTCTTATAGCAAGCGTTTTAGAGAATGAAGGGCGTATAGTACCGTTTCTACTTTGTTTTAGAAATTTGTCCCTTTTAAATTGGATTTCAAGACCGAATTTGTATGCAACTTGAAGACGACTCTTAGTTTACTCAAACCTTCATCTTCATCTGTGGAGGGAATTATTAAATCATCCATGTAAATTATTACTGTGTCTTTATTCATCAAATTTCAAAATATATTGTAAACACATCTTTGAAAAACGCTGGGACTAGTACTTAAGCCAAATGGCACTTTGTTAAATTCATATTGTCCGTCAAGAACATAAAACGAAGTGAATTTCCGACAATCCTCATTGACGTCGACATGGAAAAATTCACTCTTCAAATCCAAGGTTGTATACACTTTTGCATCTTGTAGTTTATTGAGTACATCATCTATTAAAGGTAGTGGAAATCTATCTTTGACAAGCTTGCTGTTTAGTTTGCGGTAGTTGATGAACTAGGTCTGATGATTCCTTGTTCAAGCCATTCTTCAAAATGTTTGTTGACCTTTTGCTTCTCTGTATATGGCAAACAACGAGCTGGTTGGTAGACTGGGATATCGTCTTTCAAAATTATTCTCATTGGAACATCTGTGGATTCGGTCTTCTCAGGTTTGTAAGAGGAAATTATTCTTTTCAAATCATTTTTTATTTGTGAGTCGAGGATATGACTCAAGTCTAACTCATCTTCAAGATGTAATTCAGATATTTGCATCAGCCATGCTTTTTCCTCGTGTTTGTGTAATTCAACTCCATTTTGGGTGAAATTTAAAGAAGCTTATTTCAAAATGTCGGAGCTTATGACTACTTCAAAGTTAATATGCTAAGTCGACACAACATGCCATGTTAAGAAATAATGGTCTTCATCTATAATGAAGTTAAGTTCAAAAGAACCTTTCGTCAACACTTGAGATTTACCTATTCCACATAGGACAATACATTTCTTAGAAAACTTTTGCTGGTCTACAATCTTTGTACTTACGTCTTCACGGATGAGACTAACTGAACTACCAGTATCCATAAGAGCGGAAATAGTTTTTTCACCAAGTGTGATATCTTTCAGGTGTAGCTCTTTCTGCGTGATAACAGAACAGGTTTGTACTTCAGAGTTCGAAGGTCTCCTATGTTCCGACTCTTTCTTGACTTCAGGACAATTGTAGCTTAAATGGTTAGGAGAATGACAACTGAAACATTTTCTAGGTATTCGTTTTTCAAATTCTTTACTTGGATGAGTCTCATGGTATCTTCTTTCAGGATTGAAATTTTCAGTTCTCCTGCGACGATTTTCACATCTTCCGAAATTAACGAACTTATTCGGTAATCTGGCTTCTTGCTTCCGAAAAGATGGTGGGAAGCATGGTTTCGGATTCAATGTCCTCCGGACATCTTCAAATTCCTCGAGTTTCTTGACTAACTTCTCTGGTGAATTGATATTGGGCCATTCGTCTAAATGATACTCTTTAAATTCGAAGGGAGCTCTTTTCTTCTTTTGATCTGCTATTATCAGATCTCGCAACTGGTCAAAGGTTTTGAAGTTAAGTCCCTCAATCCATCAATTAAAGAATGTTTGAATTTCTTGATAGAAATCTCGCCATGTGTTTTCAGCACTTTTCTGATGAGTGACAAACAACTGCCTAAACTTTTCGGGAGTTAATTTGAATCTATAGAGTAGCAGTATCTTCATATGATAATAATCTTTCGCCTTTTCTTCAGGCTCTCGAGCAACTAGTTGCCTTATTTCTAGTGGGAGTAGACCCAACAGATTTGTAACCCAAAACTCTTTTGATACGGACATCATATTAGCTTGGCACTCAAATAATATCAAATATAGACTATCTTCTTTAATATCAAATTTATGTAGTAACTTATTCAATTCATTACTCGGTGTACGAATATTTAACGCCAGTGCCCTTTGATTCAACTTAATCTGGGCCTCGATTCTTAATTTCTCTAATTCTACTTCATCTTGTCTCCTCTTCTCAGCCAGTTCTAGTTCTTCTTGTCTCCTCTTCTCTGCCAGTTCCAGTTCTTCTTGTCTCCTCTTCTCTGTCTGTTCTTTTTTCCCTCTTCTTCCTTTTCTTCGATTATATTATCATACATCAGTTTGGTGTCTTCCTCGTCGTACCCTGTGCTATTTATAATTAAATTTTTCAACATTGGTTTAGTCATTTCAGCTATTGCTTCTAAACTTAATTCTGCTGCTAGATTAAGCAAGTCCTCTTTCTTACCTTTCACCTTTCAATAAATAAGACATTTTGTGCGAATAAAGTTTGAAATATTTTATAACAATTAGC
>BMAW01016125.1:554983-626587 GCA_019974015.1 Nephila pilipes
GGGAGCTCTTTTCTTCTTTTGATCTGCTATTATCAGATCTCGCAACTGGTCAAAGGTTTTGAAGTTAAGTCCCTCAATCCATCAATTAAAGAATGTTTGAATTTCTTGATAGAAATCTCGCCATGTGTTTTCAGCACTTTTCTGATGAGTGACAAACAACTGCCTAAACTTTTCGGGAGTTAATTTGAATCTATAGAGTAGCAGTATCTTCATATGATAATAATCTTTCGCCTTTTCTTCAGGCTCTCGAGCAACTAGTTGCCTTATTTCTAGTGGGAGTAGACCCAACAGATTTGTAACCCAAAACTCTTTTGATACGGACATCATATTAGCTTGGCACTCAAATAATATCAAATATAGACTATCTTCTTTAATATCAAATTTATGTAGTAACTTATTCAATTCATTACTCGGTGTACGAATATTTAACGCCAGTGCCCTTTGATTCAACTTAATCTGGGCCTCGATTCTTAATTTCTCTAATTCTACTTCATCTTGTCTCCTCTTCTCAGCCAGTTCTAGTTCTTCTTGTCTCCTCTTCTCTGCCAGTTCCAGTTCTTCTTGTCTCCTCTTCTCTGTCTGTTCTTTTTTCCCTCTTCTTCCTTTTCTTCGATTATATTATCATACATCAGTTTGGTGTCTTCCTCGTCGTACCCTGTGCTATTTATAATTAAATTTTTCAACATTGGTTTAGTCATTTCAGCTATTGCTTCTAAACTTAATTCTGCTGCTAGATTAAGCAAGTCCTCTTTCTTACCTTTCACCTTTCAATAAATAAGACATTTTGTGCGAATAAAGTTTGAAATATTTTATAACAATTAGCTATTCTGAAAAAAAAAATGATCTAGTAATTTTTTTTAAATCAATTGAATGAAATTTAGCTGAGTTTGCTTAATTGATTCTGCGAAAGTTAAAACAGATGTTTAAGCAAAATTCGCAATAACTTACGTTCTCTACCAAGATATACATACAAACTTAAAAATAATATGCAATATTTAGAGTACTCACAAGATTTTCAACATTCAATGAAAAAGAAATCATTCAAAAAAAAAATAATAAATAAATAAAGTAAATACTTTTCAATTCTTGATATCATTTTTTCAATATATAAAACAAACAATTTTCACGTATATTTTCTTTTAACAGAAAAAAAATTCGAAATATATTCTAAATTGAAAAAGGCACTTCAAAAATCGGGATGATTTTTTCGCTGTGCTCAATGCAGAATTCTTTTCACCTGGATGGTGCTTCGATGATTAAATCTTCTTATCAACAGGAATTTCAGGAATGCAGGATGCATTTATCATGAACTCCAAGTACAGGAAGTACTTCTTTCCTCAAACTCCTAGTGCAGGGACGTCTTAAGGCATGGGCCAACTGGGCCCGGGCCTCGTCTCGTTCTCTACTCGGCCTCAATAAGATCATGATCAAAATAATTTTAATCGTCAAATGTTATTCCCGGACATGACTGGTTGAAGACAGTTATATATATTTACAACGTTTGCTGAGAATCAGGGAAAATATTAATTTTATTTCTAAAAAGAGATGTATCCAAATTATATTGATAAAAATGCTGATGTGGGAAGAAAAGTCACAGACACTCCTTTCAGCGACCTTTTATTTATTTGCACAGATGAGTTAAGGATCACTCATGAATGGACAAGAGATACAACAGAAGTGGCAATTACACATTCCCTATTTTATGACAGACGGCAGGGCTCATAAAAAGAGGGTTGAAATGACCTTGAAGGAAATCACACTTTTTCGAAGAAATAAGTGGTCTACAGTTCTGAATCGGCAATTCTTTCCTTCAAATTTAATTTCTTTGCAACAGCCAAAGGTAATTATGTTTTTATTTTTGAATTCTCTTTCTTTGATATTTAAGATAATATACATTAAAAAAGCAAAAGAAATGTAGTTGTATTTGCTTTTTTTATTTTAGAGTTATAAATACAATATCCTCCAATTTTAAAAAATTCTGCTCTCTCTTCCATATGAACAACATGAAATAAACTCTTATAAAACTAAAAATATAAATCTTATAAATAAACTGTTTATAAAATTATATTTAAATATTTCAATGGACTCTTTACATTATTTTTATTTTGTTTAATATGCATAAAAGTGCACTTTCTCCATTTTGAATGCATTATGATCTTCTAAAGAATTTTCGATGTGTATTGTAATTCAAATATTTTATTTGCTTTTAAAATGTAAAGCGTTATTTTACTCATTTAAAAATTCAAATGACTGTCCCTTTTTATTATTATCGAAATCCAAATAAAAAAGAACATTTATAAAACGAATATATTACATTACTACAGATATGTAGTATATGAAATATGTCATGATGATTTTTAGAACAGTGTATTTGTTTATTTATTCTTAGTCGCAAAATAATAATTCTTTTTCGTATAACTTGCGCCCAAAATGTTTATGCAATTTTTTTAAAAAAAACTCTTAATTATTTTTAGGATATTAATAAAAGGGAGCAATCATTTTCTAAATTATTCATAATTTTTCTGTTTATCATCTTGTACCTGTTTGAAAGTGGATTCTAAGCTATAACTGGTCTTTTATTTTAAATTTTACTGGTCATTTTATTTTAAAACATCACTCATGCGGAAAATGGATAATCCAGTTAATATTGTGATAAAAAATTTAAGGCTCCCGTCGACACGACACCAAGAAATGCCGAGTGTAATGGTAATCCTATGGAATTTAGTACTTTTCAATTTACATCTAGGGTATTGCTTTTAATTGCATGGAATAAAATGCTTTCGAAAGAGCGAAAAAAATGATAAATGTTTCTTTGGACTTTGATTTTTTTAAAAAAATTTGCAATTAGTTTTAAATATTTATTAAATATCTCTGAACATTCACATCCCGAGCACTAAAACGATCATAAAAATGTCTTCAACCATTTGATAAAAGAAATAAAATCAAGGAACCTATGCTGTTTCAAATGCATATGCTTTGAAAATTTTAAATTCCTTTATTTACAAGTAATTAGAAAATCAGCATTGCACATTTGAGAAAAGAGGAAAAAGAAACATGCAACTCCTTCTTTATGCGTATGGATACAGGAAATCCCTCCCCCCTTGTCTCATTGATGAAATGTAATTTGTGACTCGTTCCGTGGATTTTGTACCAGAAATGTAATTTTCTCAGAATTCGTAGAGTGTTTGAGAAACTACAATCACGTCGTTCTTTAGCATACTGGAAACTGCATTTGAAAATTACTACAAATATGTTTTCTGAAATAGTTATACTCTGCTTTTTATTCTATCATGCTAAAATTATTTATTAATTTTCTTTATTTTGTATTATTTTCTTGATTTGTTTTAACTGCCACTTCATAATTATATAACTGTGGGGGAAATTGTAATTTAAACCTGTTTGTGCGTCTTGGGGGGAGGCTTTTTGTGCATTTAACGTATTGAGTGCATTTTTTTTAATTCCAAAATAAAAATCCTTCTTTTTATCAACTTTCAATTAATTGTATTTATGAAATATAATTTATAAAATTATTAATAATATTTACATGAAAAGGCTTCGAGAACATAGAACTAGCATGTATTTTTTGATGCATTTCTGTTTTCTCTCGTACTTGTAAGTTTCATAATTTAACAAAGTTAACTTTAATAAATGTAAGTTTCATAACTTAAAAAAGACTGGCGTTTTGAAAATAACGTTACAATAGAAAAATTATTTAAATTTCTTAGATATAAATGAATTTATCTATATGTTTTGCACAAAATACAAATAATTTCTAAAGGAATTCATCTTTCCTAAGTAATAATTTCACTAAAAAGAAAATATATTGAATTAAAATGTATTGTTTTTTAACTTCAAATTAAAACAACATTCAAACATTACAGATATTTTTCTTGTTATTCAACTTTAAACGGGACACATTTATCGTTAAACTTCATACTTTATTTGTTTCTTCTTGCTAATTCTGTTCGGGAAATTTATTCGTGCTGAGTCCTTGAAGAGAAAAAATAAAAGGCATTTATTACATCCTTAAATGACTCTCAAAAATGGGATTTACTATACATAATTGATGCAGTAGTAAATGTTCTTACAAACGTTGTATAACATTTCATGCTTCAGATTTCTTAACTTTTTGAATTTTGTAGATATGAAATCCTAGCTGTAATAAATGTTTGGAAATTCTATATTTAGCAATATTACACTTTATGCTCCCAAATTTCATTGCTTGGAAAATTAGAAAGAATTTGTATCAATTAAATTTCTGCAAATTATCATGAAAAAGAGAGCTTTTATAAGAAACAGAATGAAATATATCACGTTTCTCAAAATTTCATGCAGAATCTGGCAGACAAATTTGATGTGATTATGTAATTTTTACATGAATAAGAATAGTATTATTGTCATTTTGCAAGAATTGTAATACTATCTTCTTGCAATAATAATATTCCAGATAGCCAAGTAGTCTGATCGTACGTTCGTCATTGTCCATGTTTCGCTTAAATCTATATTCCAGTCTAGATACTCAGAAGATCAGTAGTGTAGTGGAGCTGATACGCATTAAATCTGTTAGAACTCAAAAGTTCTCCCTTTAGCAAGTTGTAGAAATTATGTAAATGGAGTAGTTTCATTTGACTTTTCATTAACGAGTTGTTATTACCTCTGTTTTCTCCAATATCACCGTGTACGATATTAATAAATATAATCAACTATTGTGAATTCAACTCCAAACGAAGCTTATTTTATTCGGAATGAAAATAATTTAAGGAGGTTCATCCTTTTATTGATTGTTAACATCACACTTTAAACCAAAGCGATGGACCTCATGATTTTTAACCGGGGTTCAAGTGACGAGGACGTTATTTGAGTTCGCACTCTATTTTCGAAGATTGAACTTCTACAAATTTAACGTATATCTGTTTCTCTGCATCAGAGGTCTTCAAACTGGGTTCCGTGAAACCCTAGGGTTTTTTGGAACTTTGACGGGGTTTTGCAAGGAATCACTATTTGCCTAATTAATGCGCCAAAATATTAGACAGTTTGCTAGTATAAATAAGTATAAATAAATATTCTATGGATAAAATGAAATCACTTGCTTCAAATACATTAATCAAGACGCATTAGTTCACATATTGGCCACCGTTCTTTGGCTTAGGTCAGGGGTATTCAACACTTTGGGGAACCCTTTGATCTTAGCGGGTTTTCTTTGATGCTTTTTCGAGAGTTATAAAGCCACCAAACATATAATTCCGTATAGCCGTAAACTCGCCGAAGACATTTCAATTAGACGTATTCGTTTTAGATGTATTTTTTCCAAGTTCTCTCCCCCCCCCCCCACTTAAAGGTTTGATATCGTGATAGATAACTGGGGAGGGTTGTGGCAACACAATGAACGCTGACAAGAAATTTTGTGGCTCATTAAGGAATCCCTCTTTTTCCCTTAGGGTTAAGGTATTTTCCAATGAAACATTTGTTCAAAAGGGTGAGGGTATATGTACGGATTTGTTATAATTTATAATTGCTATTGTTCGAATATATTTTAGAAAAAAAATCTCATTAGCTACCTTACCATTCGTTGTCTTATTGAGATGTTTTTATTGCGATAAAATAAAATTATAATAGTAACTTTGTAAATTTGAATAGGATTAAAACTTTGATATCCTATTTTTTTCTGCCCTTTGATCAAGGGGTTCCTTCAAGAAAACTATAAGCTCAAAAGGTTCCCTGAAGTGTAAAAGGTTGAATAACTCTGTTCTACATTATAGGTCTTATGCACCACGAGGATTCGAACCCACAAGTTCGAGACCATAACCACTCAGTTATCGCTTTCGTTTTAAATTGAAAATATAACAATAATCAAGAATAATGAAACATATTTTTTAGCCTCAATAAAATAGAAAGGGGGGGGGGAAGACTTTATGCAAAATATTTATATACTTTTTTTTCTTGTAAACAATAATTAAAAAATACATAATGCATTAAAGTTTAGATTTTGCAATTTGAGTATTTTTATTAAACTGTTTTAAAAAAAAAAGGTTTTTGATGCAATTTCGTATTGACTTATATCATCGCAAATTGTTCTGAGTCGTTTTCTGCCTTTATTAAAATTTTATTTTTTTTATAATAATTAATCACTGTACAAAATTCGGAATGTTTCTTTTTCGTACTCATTGAAAATATTGAATTAACACTGTAGATCTTTAATAAATTAAATGATTTGTTTAAAAATATGAAGTAACCGGAACTGATCCTCAAACAGGAAAGTGGACTACATATTGAAACAGCGAGAAAAGCAGTTTCTTTTTAAAACTTGCACGTAATGGGTAGTTTTTATGTACTTACTTGAACGACAGGGAACAGCAATAAAAGAGTGGTCATAGAAACGGGGATACAATCGTAGACTGTAAAGTGGATATCAAACTGGACCCCTTCCAATTGTGAAGGACTCGGTAGAAGCATCGTTATCTTTACTTTTGAACAAAAATAGCAGGGTATTGAGGGGTATTTGCGAACTGAGCACCGATTACTGTTGGGAACAAACAGAACTCATCCCTAAACTTGTGTAAAAGGAGATGTTTCTAACACTGTGAAGTTATTTTCTTTCATAAGACAGCTTATTAAAACATAAAATCATCAGAAAATGGAATAAAATAAACGCAAACTTGGGAAAATAAAAGCATGAAAAAAGTGCTTATTCAAAGTCAAGAAAATAATGAAAATTAAGAAAAGAAAGCATATAATTTATCTTTTAAGAAGAAACTTTTACCTTCGATCATTACAACTACTATTGCTAGAGTACTTCGCCGTTCCTTTGAATATGCCCATTCTCTTCCCAGAAGGGAGAGCTTTCTTCGTTTTCAAGTTTCGATTTCAATCTTAAATATACATCTAATTCTGTTAGTACACAACAGATATGTTCCCGAAATATACGTTTAAGAAAATTCCCATAAACAAAGTATTGCATCTATGGAAAAATAGAAGATTACTTCCAGTCTTAAAAAATCAGCAAAAATAATACAACAAACCATGTATTTTCCTTTTAGGATCTTAAATATTTAATTTCATAACGATTGTACATATATCATACAAAGTAAAATATCCATTAAAAAGGATGAACAACGTACCACACACTAATTTCAAAACGAGACTGTAGGTGGCGCCACATGATGGGAAAAATCCTTAAAGTTAGGGTGTGGCTTTGTCGTCTAGTAATTTTACTAGCGTCTGTTCGCAGCTCAACACAATTTTGAGCGACCGAATCGTTCAAGACTTGCAACGAAAAAGAATCTTCACAAGATTTGCAGAGATATTAAAATTCACACAATTTTTTTTTTTTGCACAAGGAAGGTGCAGTTCCTGTTCATTTACTAGAACAAAAAATGATGAATGAATAATCGCCAGCTCTGATTTATTGTGACGTTTTGTTTTTACTTAGCCAGTACTATTGAAAGTTCCTGAAAGGAAAAATCTCCGATCCCGGGTAATCCCCTCAACACCTCAGCGAAATACCTCTAATCCCTGCGATTTAAGTAGACTCGTCCAGTTTTCGGTCTCCCATAGGGATTTAGAGCTGCGAACAGATGCTAGTGTAATTTTTGCCAGAGAGAGCTGGGATTTCGTGGAGTAAGGTCTCCTCTCGCTGTCCAACCCTAGACTATGTTAAAGTTTACTTGAGATAAACTTTTTTTCCTTCTAAATGTTACTGTTAATTGTTTTAATTCCGTCCTTGTAACTGTGATGTTTTATGTCATTAAAATATAGTAATTTACCCCGAGATGCTGTTGATTTCTTTTGCGTTAAAGCAGTCACGACATAAGAACGTCGGTTACAGTTGTCATTTTCTGACAGTATGCGTATACGTTTGCGCAAGACAGCAACATCATTGCCATTTTAGAAATGTTTTGGTTATTGACTTTGTGCTGTATTGGTGAAATTCTTTCTGTAATCTCTTGAACAAAATTAGGATAAATCTTTTGTGGTGCTGATATTTCAGTAGATTTGAGAACGAATTAATATAAAATAAAGATTTAATCGCTGTTGTAGCAAAGTTATAAGAAAAGTACCTATTTTAAGCCACTATAATACTTTACTTTCCACAATTTTTATCAAATTTCACAATTGCTTTATTTTAATTATTCCAGATTCATGATAAATAAGAATGAAACATTTTGAAAGTGGAGCTGTGAAACGCAAAAGATCGAAGGAAAAGCGGAAATCTATTGATAAATTACCGAAACTCACCCAATTTTCCTTTAATACAAATTCTACATCTATCTCTACCCCTTCAATCTGTATATCCAATAATGTACCTGGAGTTGAAGATCAGGGAGGTGCAGACTATTAAAGTATTCCATAAGACCTCTACTGAAATAAGTACAATAACTGATGACATTTCAAATATTTTAATTGCAAGTATAGATCCAAGGCTGTGGCCCCCATATATTGACAATAATTTAGTCTAACTCGGCTGAGAAAGGTTCGTCAGTTTGTTCCAACAAACATAATGATTTTGAAAAATCAGCATATGTATGCAATGAACCAAATGATAAAACTGAAACAAAATACTTGTCTAGGATGTTCAAAAAAGAGCTACGCAATGGTGGAGGTTGTAGATCGTGAATGGCTAGTATATTCTCCGTAACAAGGAAAAGTATACTGTTTCGTATGTAAATTATTTCCATCTACTAATTTTACATTCAGCAGTAGTGGATTCAATGATTGGAAGCATGCAAATACAGCTATTTCATAGCATGAAAACGCACCTGAACTCAGAAAGTGTATGATGAAGGTTCAGTGAATAACAGAAATTATTTAGGCACTTTAGAATTTCTAAGTAAGTTTGATCCATTTTTAAATGAACATATTAAAAAGTATGGCAATTTTGGAAAAAGTAATCTTTCTTATCTATCTGTTACAAATTGTGATGAATTCATTGAAATCATGGCGCCAAAAGTCTTAGAAACTATCGTCACTGAAATATAGAAAGCTAAATATTATTCTATTTCCGTTGATTCTACCCCAGATGACTCATGCTGACTAACTAACTTTTATTTTACGGTATGTCCAAAATGGTGCACCCATTGAGAGATTTTTGCAATTTATTAATATTAATCGACATACTGCAGAGTATTTGACAGATGTTGTGGTTTCCTTTTTGGAAAATAACAACATTTCCCTCAGCGATTGTAGAGATCAGTCATACGACATTGCCTCGAATATGTCAGGGAAATATTCAAGATTGCAAGTCCGACCTCAGGAAAAAAATAAATACGCTATATAATACGTACCATGTGCAGGACATTCTTTGAATTTAATTGGTGTTTAAGCAGTAGAATGTATCTCTAATGTGACAATTTACTTCAATTCTGTCAAAATCAAAGAGGAGTAAGATTCAACGCTGTATTTGCCAGGAAATGTCAACTCTATTTCCCCCTTACAAGAAATGCACTTTCTCGTTACCATAGTTACATCAACAAGAGCAGAACAAAACTTCGATTAAGTATTTCGACAGAGAGTGTAACTTGAGAACCCCATCCAACAACATTTTACCTAGACTTTCTTTGTGTAGTGCTTAATTTGTACACATCAGTTGGACTTTAAAATATCATTGTAGCAAGAGTTTTCTGTATATATATACATAAATATCAATTTATACAATTAATATTTAATTGATCTCAACAAAATGAATATCTTTCATAACTTTTAAGTTGAGCATTCTCCTATTATTAGAGAAGAAATAGAATAGTTAAAACATTTTCTATATTGTGATTAATAATGATACAATGAAATAAATATAATATAGATTCAACAAGATAAATGAAAACCCACTTTATAATTCGGTCATTTAACACAGATTTTTACAGGTTTTCCTTTGGTTTGTTTAGTGTTAATAACAGGAATAATCAAATTAACAATTTCAAGTTGATTTGAATAAGTTTTGTGTGCACAATGCAAAAATAAATCTATAATTATGAACATTAAATAACATAAGTTTTGCCAATATTAAAGCTGATTTAACAGTTACATATTTTTTTTATCACATTTGGGAAATTTCAATTACATTAATTTTTCATTATATTCAGAGGTATGATTAAATTTCATCTCTAGAAAAGACTTGACACATTTTGATTTTTTTTAAAAAAATTGACAGCACTTATATTCAGGGCTGTCTGTTCCCAATGTTAAAAAACAAAACTGAAATAGAAAACTCCAATATTTATATGATATTATTGCTTTTATTTATTTATTTTTCATATTTTTGTAACCATGCTTTTTTTTAATACATCAATTGTACTCCATGCACCCCAAACTCCCTACTCAAAATTAAAGTATGAAATAACTTGAATTGTTTGTTGAACAGAATCTAAGGTTTTATTAAAAATCTTCATGGCAGATTTTTTCAACTCAACATGGTCTCAAGGAAGCTTATTTTTTTTTAAATTATAAGAACTGTTCTTAATGAAAATCAAAATCTTACCAAATACCTAATTCTTTCAGAACTTCTCTTATGAAAACCCAATTTCTTCCAGAATTTTATGATAACAAATTGAAGGAAAGTCAAGTAAGATAATGTTGAAATTCCCCCCCCCCCATTGCATTAAAAAAACCATAAATGCTTAAACACTATTATATCACTAAAAAAATATTGTGATTTTTTTAGAGGGATTAATCATAAAAATGAGTTAATTTGAAAAAAAAAATCACTTTTAAATTATGTAAAATTTATATTAAAAAATGTAAATCAAGATTTTTGCATTTTATTTACAAGTGAAAGCTCCTTTCTCTATGAATTCTTCAAACATGGAGGGAAATATCAAAGAAAAATAGACAAATAATGTTTGCATATAATTATTTCTAATATGCTGTAAAAAAAAAAAAAACTTTAAAAAATCACAGCTGCTAAAAAACTTCAAATGTATACAAATAATCAAAAATGTCCTTTCATGTTGTATTTTTTCCAGTTCCTCTTAAAAATATGTCCTTCAATATAAATAATCTTATGCCTTATTGAAATCTTATCTTATATTTGAAAATAAACATAGTTCCTGATCTGTATAATAAATACATCATCATATAATGAATAAAGATGATCAGATAATGTGTTCATCCGTATGCATCTTATTTCCACAGCACACTTAAAAAAAAAAAATCCTTTATTTTTCACTTATTGAACCACTTATTTATTTTTATCAAAGTAAATAAACCCCTGGTTCAATTAAGAATGAATTCTTTTATACGTTGATTCATTATTTTACAAAATAAAAGTTCCAATTTAATACTTAAGATTTGCTTCAATCTACTTCTTCTGAATCTTGAGACAATTCATTCCTTGGCGAACGTCCAATAAATATAACATCATCTATAAAAAAGTGAATGACAAAGTTTATATATATATATTTAAAAGGATATATGTAAAATAAAAATAAAAGTTACAATATGTGAACACAGTAACTAAATATTTCAGCTTTCAAATTAATATCCCATAAAGAAAGCATTGTCTATGCATGCTTTTTATAAATTGCAAACTATGGAAAGGCTTTCACCCATTCTACAATAATGGATAATAATTAACAATCTTAGAAATATCATATCTTTAAAATGACATTATTATGCAATATTGCTAGGCATATAAATATGTACTAAAATTTAGTAATCTATTTTGAGCAATTATTTTATTCTAAAAATATAAGGCTTTTACACACACATTTAGAAAATAAAGCTCTTTCCTATTTTGACAAAAGTTTTAATATTCTTGAATATGAATATATATATATATATATTTCCTATCTTGAAAGTTTTCATTCATTAGCATGATAAATTTGCTTAAAAATTGAGGGAGGGGATTACGTTAAATATTTTTGTATAACTTTCTTTAATAAAGTAAAAAATTAAAGGCATATATGAATATATATTTTTAAATAATTGATAAAGTAGTTTTTGGTAAACATAATGAAGAAACACAAATTTTATCAAAATGCATTTATTAAGGAAATATATGTATACATTAATAACAGTTATTTTTTACATTTACAAAACTATATAATAATATTACTTTAATAATAGATACTAAACAATTGAAGTTGAAAGCATTATTTAATGCAATAGAATAAATCACCAAATATTAATATTAAAAAAAAAACTTCTATTTTGATCTTATTATTAAATTATGCTATATCAATATAGCAAAATATAGTTCTTCATGACTTCTTTGCATAAGTTTTAAAAAATGTATTCATCACAATTTTCCAATTTTAATAATTCACATGACTGTTTTGATATGAAACTGTTCATTCAGATTTAGTGAGTCAAGCTTCCAGGCTTTGATAACCACTTACACATTTTCTTAAGATTTATGAGATTTGGAGAACTCGGATCTAATTTATTTTTCTTCCTTAAATATAATAGTTTCTTTTAAATACTTCTATGCATTATGAAATTTTTTTTAAAAGAAATATTCAAACATACTTGCAACAATAGATGTTGAGCTACACACATTTCCCTTTGGATCATTATATTCACTATAAACAATTCTTCCATCAACATATACTCTGCTTCTAAAAAAATAATTACATTTTAATTTTAAATAAACATTACCATGAAAATAAATATACTTAAATTTTTATCTCAACTTTCTTAAATATTTAAAACTTTAATTCTCTTTTTATAATATAATTTAGATTTATAAACAAGTACCAACCCTTTTTTTAAATATTCCAATACTGTTTCTCTTAAAGATGCTTTAAAAACTGCTATCCTATGCCAATCAGTTTTTTGCCTCATCTCACCTGCAATTAAAATTTATATTCAACAATAAAATCAGTTTAATTGTTTCATAAACAAAATGTCACCTTTCATAAACAGATTTTTTTACTGAGACATTATCACAAATACAATTAGGAGTTATTAAGCATTTAGAACATAGAATATCTTTGCATCACATTTTTAAGCAGATATTTCATAGTCAGACACATATATTTGAAATAATTATTTAATACACAATGTAACAATTTTGATGCTTTACTCTATATTTACATTAAAAATACATGTAGAAAACAACAGTCAAAAAATTGTTCTCTAATTATCATCTTGTAACGATAAATGTAAGAAATACTTCGTATTTCTTACATTACATTGCAATATTTTATAATAGTGATTACAAACAAATTCAGTACAACAATTCACTATTAAAATGTTGATGAAAAAACATTTTCTCCTTCAACAGTTTTCCAAGATCATTTGTTGAATATGTGTATGGAGAAAAGGGAAAACAATGAAATAAACTGTAAAGCATTGATTGACAGTGATCTTTCAAAGCAAGTAATTTTTTTTGTAATAAAATACAACCTATGTTTAAATTATTTACTATATGATTAAAACTTGAATATAATTAAAATAATTCGATATAAAAACCAACATTTTTAAAAACGTTTTTATATGGTGGCAAAGTTTATTAGAGAAAATTATTGAAATAATAGTTAAAACTGTTAGTTATTTTTAACTTTAAAATTTACTTAAAAAGAGACATTTGTGAGCATATTAAAAAATTCATAATACTCATAAAATCAAAACATGCATTTGAAAGATTGTAAGTCATTCTATTAAAAAAAAATGGGAACCAGAATTCAGAAAAAATTTTTGTGATAAGACATGGCGCCAAATATTGGAAACTTTCTTTCTTGCGAATGATTACTGACTAAAAATCAGCAACCCTTACTATCTCGTAGATAGTAAAGGGGAGATAGTATCTCCCCTTTGTGAGTACAAAAGTTTTACGATACCTCATGCAGCGAGGGGAGTGCCCGGTGTTCCCAGAGGGGGAAAGAAATTTTTTCCTCAATCCTAAAAGCGCTGAGAGGAAAGAATATTTTTATTTATTAAAATTATTGAAATATTAGTTAAAACTTGTCGCAAACGTCTAAATATTGCATTGTTAAGCGAGTACAATCGATTCCCAAAATTTAAAAGCTCTAGCTTGATGGGAAGTTGGTTAAATTAACGATCGAAAATTTGATGACACACAAACACTCACACACCAAGTGAAATTCAGAAAAACGTTTTAAAAAAAAAGACCAAGGTAACATCTCATTCAATGATATACATTTCCAATGAACTTTTTAAATTAACAGATTTTCAGAACCTAAAATGTACGTATTTACAGATTCAGGAAATTAGAAATGAATAAAAGCCTAATTGCATATAACAGGATTTAAAAGCCTGTTACATAAAATGGTGATTGTCTCATTTCAATTTTTTTCATCTCAATGGGAAACTAAAAACACAGAAGGCATAAAAGGGAGGAAGGAATAGAAAGAGTTTTACAATAGTAAAAAAAAAGTTAATGGCATAATATGCATACACTTGTTTTTATCTTAATACATCTGTCAAAAACCAAAACATAAGCATTTTTTTTTAAATGCTCTAATTAACTGCTACAGTCTTCCCAAAACATTTTCGAAAATTCAATTTGTGATTTAATGACCTATAATATATATTATTGAGTCATATGTGTATATGTACTAATTTTAAAAATCATTAGAATAAATTTTTAATGACACTTGGACAAACAATGCAGAAATTATCAAAAGAAAATAAAAACTTCCAAGAAATAATATCTATTGGCAAATAATTCATCAACTGAAAAACATTATGTATTAGATAATATTTTTACACACTTAACACAAACATAATATGCCCTGCCATTCAAAATTCTTAATCTACATGTATCAAAAAATTAAAGTTACGTATAACCGAATGCTTTATGGTTTAAAAGAAGCCTTTTTTCATAAAAAAACCTGCAACATTCCTGTTAGTAAAAAACTGAAAATTATTAGGAGTTCGGTAAGAAGACTAAATACTTTAAATTTCAATAAAAATATATAAAACTTTATTAGATGGTTAGATATATTACGAAATTATACAAAATGACATGTAAATCTGTCTCACCTGAAATTTTTTATGAATCTAAAATTTTTCCCATCCTGTATAACATTCAAAAATTTTTAGAGTATTTAAATAAAAAATTATTTGTCAAATTATAATTAGTTTTAATCATATTACCTATGCATATTATTTCATGAAATATTAGTTTTATGTAATTTACAAATAAAAAACAGTCTCTTCCACCCAAAAAAAGAATCATAAAAGTATTAATCATATAGCAAACAGACATTTAAAAAAATTTAAATGTACATTATATTTATTATTATGCAAATTTTTATAAAAATAAAAATGGTACAGTATATATAAACAGAGGTGAAAAATTGGATAAAACTCTACATGCAATTAACTATTACACATTAATAAAAAAGGACAACACATTTTGATAAGGGTTTTGGTTTAAAAAAATTATTCTGAGTAAATATGCTTTCAGTAAACTATAAATAAATATCTGTACCTGTTTCATATTTAAAATTTGTGTTTGTAGCTAGTGTGAACACAACAACTGGCTTGCTTTCAGTTCCTCTAAGCTGTGGATCAATACCAACTCTTCCTAACAAAACAACATGATTGACACCTACAGTGAAAAGAAGTAAAATATATTTAAATATTTTTTTTACACTAAAAACATATCTAAATTATTCATCAGTTAAATAAACTGCTGTTGTGATCCACAACTATCAAGTATAGCTACTGAAAAGATACACAAATAGCGTATGAAAAGAACATAGGAATAAACTCAAGAACATCTCAGTAATTTTCTATGAATAGAATATTAAAAACTAATACAAATCAAAGCATTTATGCAACATAAATCATACATTTACTTTAATACATTGAAATGCCGAATGAAATGATATTGTAGATACAAATAACAATATATATATATATATATATTTAATATCAATAAGAAAAACAACCAGACTTAATGATTTGAAAATAATTCTTTTAGACAAGTCTCGCTACATTATAAACTACAACTCTCCTTATCAGTGCTCTCTTGTTATGTCACATTATAATTGTGTACAGAAATCAATATATAGTCAATAACATGAAAGTTTTAAATTCAGATATAAGCAAGATATTTCAGCTAGATTTTTTAAATTATAATAATTTTTAGTATTTTTACTCCAAATATTTAAATTTGTAAAGATATACTGCTTTTTTGGTCTGTCACCAAGGGGAAGGGAAGAGAAGCAAATCAAGTAGTTCCCAATAAAACAAGTTCATTTAGCAGTTTACTCAGAAAAAAAGCAAACATTGCTTTTGATAAGAATGATAAAAACTATTTTCTTGATTCCAATATACTGTTTTAAGAGATGTGTTTTGTTACGGTCACGTGTAATTTCAATCTTATGGTACAAAAGAGATTAGTTATACATAAATAGGCTTCAACAACTGGATAAAGGCTTTAGATACCAATAATGAGTTTCCCAAACATGAAATGTCAGAAATTCATTTATGCGATGTCAATGTAGAGGAATGAAAAAACTTGTACTTTGGTGTCAACATTAGTAAATGAAATGACTCTTGAAAAATGTAATTTCTACGTTGAGTCAATAATAGAAATGATATTTTTAGCAGTCAATGAACTCACTCTGTGGGCAAAGGGGACTGAGAAAAATTTATTTGTAAATCTTTATGAATACATATTCAAGAAAAGATTAAGTCCTTTCAGGATATTTAACACACATTCTTAAGAATGCCATACATTCTTCTGACATACATACAAAATGATATAATTTAAATCATGGCAAAGACAGAGAAAAAACAGATAATTCGTGTAAATGTATGCTTTAGTTTCCCTTCAGGAAGATGGTGACATATATAATTGAGAAAATATTTTGTCATTTGTTATGTTAAGAGTCCCTTCCATAAATGACAACAAAAGAGTAGTACGTCAAATCTTTTCCAATGTCACAATCAATGCAATGATTGAGATTGGACTGGATACTCTCCACCCTCTTCTAAATTAATATTTTGAAAGTGCTAGTGTAATGAGGCAGAAAAGGAAGTGTAGCTGTTTTACTAAGAGAAATTGTGGAAAGAAAAGACCTTTATATTCACCGTTATTGTCATAGATTACAATTAGAAGTTGCTAAAAACAGTGTCTTAAGTACATGAGGAGAGGAAATTATTTGAGCAACATGTTATATCACAGAATTGGTTTCAATAAGGCAAAATTACATAATTATATGAGGGGTGACGATTAAATAATGAGATTGATGCAGTAAAACATTTTATTTTGATTTCATAAATATTTATTTATTATCACCTTCAATATACACCCCGACTCTATCCCTACAATGCTCCATGGAATCTCCCACTGTTCGAAATAGTGCTGGAAGTCTTCTTCTGTCGGTTCCTTCAGGACATGTGCTGCTTTCTCTTTTACAGCTTCAACCAACTTAAAATCTTGTTCCTTTAAATACAGATTTCCTTTTTGGAAATAGATGGAAGTCGCATGGTTCAAGATCCAGCAAATAAGGTGGAGGATCTAACACTAGGATGCTGTACTTGGCTTAAAACCTCTGGACAGATAATGCAGAATGACTTCTCCTTCCACTATTCGGGTAGTTTTTTCCCTTATTCTTTCACGGAGTTTAGAAAGAATGTCAA
Source organism: Nephila pilipes (assembly GCA_019974015.1). Classification (NCBI taxonomy): domain Eukaryota; kingdom Metazoa; phylum Arthropoda; class Arachnida; order Araneae; family Nephilidae; genus Nephila; species Nephila pilipes. The sequence continues at coordinate 572,534 of BMAW01016125.1, forward strand.
GGTAGTAATGTTGACTAATAGTTTGAACTCCAGGAACCCAGTGAAGGTACACAATCCCATGAATAGCAAACCAATACAATCATCATTACTTTGAATTTTGATTTGGTCATTCAAGCTTTTTTGGCTCTTATTGAATATGGGTTCTTCCAGTGTAAGGATTGGTGCTTCATTTCAGAATCATAAGTAAAACACCACGATTCATCACACGTTATTATTCTTTCCAATTAGTTTGAGTCATTTGCAATGTCATTCAAAGTGTCAGTACAAACATTTTTGCAAGCTTCTTGCTGTTCTAACATAAGAGTTTTAACATAAGAGTAACATTTTGGTACACACTTTTTGCATATTAAAACTTTTATGTAAAATTTGCTGTATGGATTCATTGTCAATTCCTACAGTCTCAGCAATTACACAAATACTTAACCGACTGTAAAATTGAACCAGATTACTGATTTTTCAATATTGTCATCCATTTTTTATATGGAATTGTGGCTCAGCCATGAATCATCTTCAATATCTTCTCGGCCAACTTGAAATTGCTCAAACCACTCAAAAGCATATGTATGCAATAAACATTCATTGTCATATACTTCTTTCAAAAATTATAAGTTTCAGTTGCGGTTTTTTTCAAGTTTCACATGAAATTTCAAAACAATTTGTTCCTCACCATTTTTCTAGTGAAACAAACAAACAAATCTCTAATGCGAATGGAGGCTACTGCTATACAGATTTGTTCAGAGAAGTGAGTGGCACTGCATTCAAAACAGAAAGCTTCGTGCTAAACAGCAGTCGGTTGATGGCATATGGCACATGCATACTTCTGTAGTAGCATCAGTCTTGTTATTTAATAACACCACCTTGTATGAAGACAGAACCATAGTGCATCTTCTGAGAATTGAAGTGGACACTAAGCAATTTTTAAAGTACTGTTGTCAAATTACGATAAAGTACTTATAGTGTTAAATGAGGAAGGGATTATTTTAATGTTGGTTTGAAGATTGTGAAGTCACTTCGGTTCACCTTATATTTGTTCTCAAGATGAAAATTCTTGGACTACCAAAACCAGCTGATAATGCATTTCAATCTCAGACTACAAATTTGAGCGACACAATTATAATTATTAAATGTATAAAACAAAGTGAGCTTTGAAAAAAACATTTCTTTCTCTGGTGGAGGAAACTGAATATCTGTTATCAGAGCAGGAGATTGTTTTCTGTTCCTAAACAAAATAATTTATCTAAAAAGACGAATGAGAACACAGATTACATATTTACGACAGTGTATTCCTAATTCACTCCATAAAAAATTTTAAATCAACATCAAAAGATGTTTTCTGAGATTATGGACTTAGTAATCTGGTAGTTAGATGAAAATTAAGATCTTTCACTAGGTACTGAGAGTGCAGAACTCAAGAAAGAAAAAACTCAACCTCTCAAAAATTCCTCTTCAAAATTCAATTGCTTGAGACAAAGGCACATTTGTCCACAACAAAAATAAAATAGATGCTTTATACAAAAGCTGTTAAAAGTTCAAAATGACCTACGAATTATTTACAATAGTGACAATGGTTACAGAACAAAAGATGAATCAATATTAAATGCCATAAATGAATCTCAAAGGTTATCCATGACTCAATCAGTGATAAGCAAATTTGGTTTTTCTAGCCTTTGAGAATCAACAAACTTAGACCATGGATTCTGATAGAGTTTTAAAGACATTTTCAAGCAAACAAGACTGCAGTTATTCTAATCAAAGTGAGTTATTCCTTTAGAATAGAAATGTTTTAACGAGTATACATAGGGCTTTACACGAATAGCAGTAATTCATTGTTGACAACCAGAATTTTTTCTGCAAGCTAAGACATATAATGTTATTTAATTACTTTTTTTTATATTGCTGTGATCCAGATCCTACAATTTTAATATGAGATACAATCCCGTATTCTATTAAATGAATAAACTGTGTAATATATTCTTTGTAAATAATGTTCAGTTGCACTCAGATTATGCATAAAGTTAAAAGAAATAATTAATTTAAAAGTATTTTATCATCCTCTCATAAAATCCAGTGCCCAACCTAAATGTTCAGTCCTAGCTACATGCCTGCTGCTTTTATATCACCATTGGAAGTTTCAAGCTCATCCTTATAAATAAACAACATTAATATTGTAATTGCAAAATAAAAAATACTCACTTTTTTCCAAATTTATTCTAGGACTCTCTTCACAAAATAGTCTTATTCTGTGGTAGTATGGTATCTGTAAAACACACAAGAAATGAAAATTAACATAAAAAAAATTGTTAAATTTATATTTAAAAAATGTGAATGATATTTTTGCAAACAAAAATGATTATTTCAAGAATTGAAAAATAAATATCCATGCTATAATAAATATAGATGGAGCTTCTATATGTAACTATTTTATTTTAAGATCTTAGATAGCTGATATTTTGAAAGGTTTTAAATTTGAAGAGTACGATTAATGTTCTCTAAGTTATGTGCATTTGGTTATAATTTACAAAACCTGTAGTTTTGAATTATAGACATATATTGAAGTTAAATTTAATTACTTTCCCTTCATATTAAATAGATTTCATTCTTAATTCAATTATTCATATTTGATAATTGATTAAATAGTTAAGTATTATAGGTGAGATTCGTTTTCATGCTGAAACATAATGTTATTACTTTGTCAAATCCAGTAGCTTAATTAAAGTTGAGTGAGAAATGAGTGCAAGTTTCTTTAAATCTTGAGCTACAATAAAATCTCTATCAATCGTGCTTTCTTGTGTTTTGATGTCATCAATAATTAATATCTCTAAATTGATTTAGCCATTTCGTCAATGGTTGAGCTAACTCCTTTCTTATTTTACATGAACTCACAATAAAACTCAATAAAGGTGGGAGGAGAAAGGTTCTGTATTGTTCTATAGGTGCAGTGAAAAAAATCAGTTAAATGCACAATAAGGATTAACCAGGAAAATATCAAAAAAATAAATGTAATATTTCTAATGAATTGCAGTTTAGATTCTTGATTTTTCATTTAAATCAAAAATCTATTTAAAGCAAGTAAAAGGGAGTAAGTATTGCCTTTCACTGAAAAGATGTAAATTAATCCAATAAGAGACATAACAATTTCAATCTAATATATAAATAGTATAAATATTTTAATCTAATACAAATAGTATAAATATTTCAATTTAATATGAACAATAAATTGAGGATTTATTGGGCTGCTGACAATATAATTTTAATAAATTAAGTATGTTCAGTTTTTTTTAAATATTGCTTATATGAAATTTAAGAAATAAAAAAAAATTTCACTGATAAAAATTTCATTTATGATATTGAATTAAAAAATACCTGCAACAACACTTCATTCCAAATCATCATACACATACAACCAAATTATCTATAAGCTTGATTTAGCTGAGATCTAAGTACCACTCTACAGATATTGTAGACCAATCGGTATTCTTGAATATTTAACAAATTATATTATTTAACAAAACTAGATTAATGAAACCTTAGAATTTGAAATTCCTAACAGTCCCTATACAAGCAATTTTATTAAAGATTGTTACCGTTCTAGCTCTATGAATTAGACTAGTCCTTTTATTTTAGATCTTAGTTCCAGTTCTTTTATTACACAAAAACATCATTTAGCTTTGATATTTTGAAATGCTCCATGGTAATTGATATCTTGGGATATGAAGTTCCATAATAATTTAACAGATCTTGAATCAAACTCACAATAACACTATTCAACAGTGAAAACTTTATCATGGTAAAAATATCCATCAATTACAGATTTTGGATCAGTGAACATGAAAATTAAACGTAAATTACTTCTTGGTTCAGGTTTCTGGGTTGTTTTGTTTAAATTTTATATATAATGCTATGAGAATACAACAGTAAGAATAACAGTTGACAAACTTCTTTTCCATGCACAGTTTTAGGGGAACACCCAAAGCATCTTTCTAGATCATCCAATAGCAATTTGCTAACATTGAAACTTTTTTCTTTCGTTATTCTGTTCAATTGCAGAAATATGATAGAATCACTCTCATTTTTTTGTCACTGAAAACACAAATCACTGGGGAAACATCAATATATGGATGGATGAAGTGTATTTTTAGTGACATGTTATATCCAATTTTCTCATATGTAGATATAAGTTATTCCAAGATTTTTGTAATTTTCAGTATGAAGATTGCCCCAAAATTGAGCAGTAACATTTAAAAAACAGGCATGTAGAGGACTGAGATCAGATTCACAGTTTATTTTGCAAAAGCTCATACATTTGGGTACCTATAAATATCCCACTTTACCTTTCCTATACTTAGATGCATAAGTTTTTGGCATAAGTATAAAAATGCATTTTATTTTTGTTAACAACCTTCACCAATGCCATCATAAGTCTCAGCTTTATGAATAATAGTGGTAAGTCAATGTTGTTAGGGTCCACTAGTTGCTTGTATGAAAACTTTTTAGTCTTGGGCAAAAAAAGCTGTTCACAAAGACCATTCTTTCTGTTTGTAATGGCTAAGTCTTGCATCCTACTGACATATATTTCAACAGTACTTTGCATACCGACCTAGTAGCTCAAGCACAATTGCTATAATTTTGAAATCACCACACTAACAACTTATGTAAATAATAATTTACAAGATTTAGAAGGTATAGACACATATGATAACATTTAAATAGGGCTGTATTAACAACAGATTAAGATGAAGTTTCATTACTATTATATGATAGTACAGTCTCTAATCACCTGCTTTGAACAAAATGTTCACTTTCAGCATCATTACAAAATTCTAGGTTGTAATAATTGCTGAAAAAGTTTGAGAGCTCTTTCTGGTGATCACAAAGATTAAATGCTCTACCTGTAACTGCCATGAAGTTCAACTGAAGCAATTTGGATGCTAAGATTTCAACTTTATTCTTTGGCACATTTGATAGCAGCTTTATTAAGAATGACAGTACTTTTTTCTTTTCCCTCAATATAGCAGAACCCCACACTCTTTCAACATTTTGCATGTGAATACCTGTTGTCAGATCTACAAAATTGAACTTATGGCTCACCATGAAATGTGTGAAACATGCATCTCATAGTTCTTTAATCTTGTACCCCTTAAAAAAATCTGAATAGATAGTTGAACCTTCTTGCACATGTTCCAGAATTTTTCCAAGCAGTATATTAGCATCACTGTTCAATATTTGAACAAGAAAGCACTCACCATCTTCCCAACATATTCCACTGAAAATCCACTGTTGAGGAATAATACTCGACCTCTGTTGTTCTTACGTCAGACAAATAAACTTTCATCGTTCTCCACAATTTTATCGGGTCCACCTATACATTTATTAAATTTTAGAATACGATGTACAGAACACATTTCTCTCATGTAATGGTTCCAATTAACTGTTGCATCTTCAGACATTTTAACTGTTTGCAACATCATTTAATGGACATCAACTTCTCTGCCCAACAATGCATAAATTGTATTACAGTAACGAACAGTATTCTGGAACCGCCGAACCAACTTCGAACGTGGAGGCCCTTCTTATTCGAACAACTTTTAATATTGCACTTCTAAATACTTTCTTCATTAACATACAACTTCATGATGAGGCCTTTTTTGCATATAAGTGTGTACGATAAAATATCTTTCTCTTGAAAAAAAAGAGATAGTATCAATTTTGCTGTTTAATATACTGAAGATCGTTAATGACGTTTTGGAAGAAAACAAATTAGATATTTTAAAAAATAGTGCAAAATCAGTAGCATAAATGGGCAAGCAATATTTTACTAATATGATCAAGTGCTGTTTCTTTAGAACTGCAACCTTATCAACTTACAACCAAACTTGGCTATACATCTTCCTTCTTCAGAGATTTACCATCTAGAGCTGAAATCGTAATCCGGAGGGCACCGCTATAATAGACAAGTACCTAAATTTTGTATTATTTCATGTGCCACATGATCATACTACTTTCAGTTTTCATGACAGATTGTTCACTAACACTGCACTTAGAAGCAACATAAGAGAGACCTTGAATTTCCGAATCTCATTCTAGGGATGAGAATGATATCTATGGGTAGGCATCTCTCTCCCCAAACCTCTCCACCACACTAATGAGTGGGCTTGGAACCTTCACAGATTTATATCCATCAACCCCGTTCCACAATGGAAACAACACTAACCAAGAACTTGCGATTATGACTAAGGCGGCACCTTTTGGATTCCAATTATCTTAAATATAAATTTTAAACATTTGCTTATCTGTCCGTTATGTGAATCCACACTATTGATCCCATCACTCCAAAATTTTTAAAGATAAAAGGACTGATGGGTCAAAGGAGCCGTAGCATATTCCTGCCAAAAAACAAACAAATTTATTTTTGCTTCCTTTTTTCAACTTCTCCCTCCTATTCACTATCTACACTTGGGCAGCAATATCGCTAATTTCAATTTAATTAAAAAAAATTCTTGTAAAAATTATTTTCTTGAAATTATTTTTATTTTTTAATATTTTTCTTACGTGTTTTTAAGAGATGACATTTTAAGATTTTTTCTTAATGATGTTGAAGCCCTATTTTTGTATACATTAAAGGCTATCTCTCGAACAAAACCCTGCAAGATAATGATACTAGTACTACTGAATGTATAAATTAATTTGTCAATTTTTGAAAATAGCATTGAAAAGGATCAATTTTGGATTTTTTAAAATTGCTTCATTCAGCAAACTTTCATCCAAATGAAATGGTATTTATATGGCACATGGAATGAGCATTTGAATCACTTAAAAAAAAAAAAAAAAAAAAAAAAAAAAATTTTTTTTTTTCAAATTTTATAAAAATTTTTATTTAAAAAAAAAAAAAAAAAAAAAAAAAGGAAATTATTAATTAGTGAGATTTTATACAAATTTTTAATTGCAAAACCAGCGAATAAGTTTTTCTGCCCCTCACACCCTTTACTCTTGCTTAAGATTCCACTCAAATTAACTTAATTTTGGTGTTGGTGATTATTTGTAATTCTTCATTGATTCTCAAAGAGATTATATTTATTCTTTTCTTTAATCCTCATTAAAAAAATTGTAATATAATACTTTTCTAAAATTTTGATTGATTTCGATACAAATTAATTATGTATTTTTGTTAAAGTATTATTCATTAAAAATATTTTATGCTAGGTAGCTGAATTGTTAGGTTTTTAAATTCCTTGTGCAAAGAAATTAAATCTAATAGTCACTATTATTAATGTAACATTTTATCGTTAATTACAGTTTCATTAAAAAAAATTGTTATTTTTTTAAACATCAAATTTCTTTTGAAAAACTGATTATGAAAGCTTTGAATTTTTTTTTTTTTTTAATGAACTGCAGTCTTTAAACATATTGATTTTAAATTTATATATCTTCTACTTTGCTATTTTATTTAATAAATCATTCTTTCTCTAAAGACTAATTTGTAGTTCACTCCAATTTTCAAAATATTATTTAAATATTCCTCATTAAACATTTTTGATCAATTTATCTAAATTGTTATATTTTTGAGTTCATTCAAGTGAAGAACGAGTATACCAGCTAGTATATGATAAAGTCAAGATCATTAAGTTAATAATATAAGGATCCAGAATATAAACTTCAAGTGGCTTTCACCATAGCCATTATAAAAGGTATAGCTATGTTGTAATCATTTTAACTATAAGGCTAAAATATTAATTATATAAAATAGAAATATTTTCATTTTTTTTTTAGCAAGTGTAAGGAGTTAAAAAATAAAAATTGGTAAATTAATATTATCTATAATAGCACTTGAATTTATATTTGATATAAATATCTTTTTGCAATAACTAAAGGAATCAATTTCAGATAGTGAAGCAACATTTATATTTTGTAATCAAGCTGGTAATACTAACATACAGTTTATAAATAAGCAGTGCATAAATTACATTCAAAAAGTTCAGGTAAAAAGGAGCATAGTAACCAAAAGAAAATTAAGATGAAATCTACTTCTTTCTTAACATTCTTTTTTTTTTTAATTCGAAATTGGTAAGTCAAATGATTTTTAACAGGAGAAGCAGAATGTAGATTTAGAATATATATATATTACAAGCATAAAAATAAGGATTTATACAAATTTGTTCTCTAACTTTTTTAAAAAAGGGAGACAATTTACAAAATAAAAAATTATTAAATGCATGTATAAATATCATTTAATTGATTTTCGATTTCATGTTTGAAGTCAGCCTTTTTAAATTTTTAAGACAAAATACTTCACTCTTCTCTTGTAAAAATCTTATAACTTTTTCATCTGTTGTTGTTTTTGTATCCATGGGCATTACAAAAAACATCAAGCACTAAGGAGTAATATTATTATCAAATGCCCCCAAAAGCATCCAAGACAGCGGCTGCTAGCTCTGGTGCCTCAGGGCTGTATAAGGTATACTTTTTCATCTACTGTGTGCATATTACACAACCTCATTTTTAGAAATTCAAATTAAAAAGGGGGAATAAAATAGCAGAATCAACAAATGGTGACATTGTTTATTTATTAATACACAACAAGAAATCACAAATACGATTCTTATGAAAATGAAGGATTATCAAACTTTTGAACACTTTTTGATTGTAGTGATATCTACCTGAAAGGATCCTTATTTTATTAAAAAATATTAAATTTCATTCTAGTAGACAGTGTTGTTAATTTAACAAGAAATAAAACGTAAATTAGAAAAATCAAAAGAACAAAAATGCAATTCACAAAGTAGGAAAAATAAAATACTTTAAAAATTATTTTAATATACAAAAGGCAATTAGAAAAATCTAATTTAAATTCAACATAACTTTTTTTATCTGCTAAATCATTTGAAAAAAAAATTGTTTTTGTTTTCAATTATATACAGAAGAAGTTCCCAACCAGCAGTTAACAAGCCAACAAAGGTTAGGGAGGTGTATAAAAAAGGGTTGTGAAAATATTGAAATAGTGGAATTTTAAACTGTTAATGTAAAAAGGTAACGAAATAAATTTACATACCTATATTTCAGCATTGTTAATAAATCAAAAATTAAAAAAAAATTGAAACAAATAAAAGTGTTCTTTAATAAGACAAATATCGAGAAACATGTTATTGCACCATAAGCACTTTGGTAGTGTAGACCCCTGAAAAAGGAGTTGAGATGGGGTGTCTCTCAGACATTCATTCCTGATTAAATAGCAAAGCAGAGAGCAAGATCAATTTCCTAAGGTAGATATTTTTAATTAGATAAGCAAGTTAACAGATGTTCGTACAGATACTTGTAAATCTTGTTCGTTTTAGTTCATGATTAGTAGTATGCTTTGGTAGCTTTGTTTAGAGAAGTTCTTATCATATAAATAACTTTTAATAATTTTATTACAGATCAATGGTTAAAAACAGGTTGTTTAGTCAAGTCTGATAAAATGCTGGACAAGCAGTTATTTTGGCACTTTCCTGTTACAGCAGTGCCATCAAATTACAATTAAGCCAAGGTCATTCTCAAACTCATGAAGCAGCTATAACACGGAAGTACCATTATTTTTTTAATTCTTCAATTTTCAGTGTCTGCTTTTGAAGAAACACAGGATGATTACACTGAAATCTTTAGCGAACTACCATCTCACCAGACTAAAAACAAAAGAGGCAAATGGTGGACATGATGAGAAAGAAAGGAAAAAGCAAAAATACCAGAGTGACTATTTACAAAGTATTTTTATTTTATTGGGGATTAATCAAAACCTTTATTGCTTTGAATAATCTGAAACAAAATTTATTCCAGCAGCAGACCTTTGCTTCACAACCATCACATCACATTAGACACTTTGAAATAAAACATTTGATACACAAGGATAAATATGTCAAGGGTTAAAGTCGGGAATAGGGTGTCCCCTAGGCAATTGCCGACAAAACTTGGCAACTTCTTAGACATATCGCCAAACATGTGTGACAAGCATCGACTATGCTTAGGATTATTGTAACTTAAATCGCCACACTTAACTCATTATTGCTCCCTAAAATCACCAATCGCCTAGGAGACACCCTATTCCTGACTTTAACCCATGTAAAGTGTTTGAAAAGAAAATTAGCAGACAACAGAAAGGGTAGTGTCTCTTCTTTCCTGTCTCCTTCAAACAGATAGTAAAATGACCTTTAAGGCATCATTTCAAGTAAGTTATAGAATTGCAAGATCTGGACAATGATGGAAAAAATTAATTGGACTGTGAGCACAGGATATTGCAAAGTGTATTCTTAGAGAAACCAATACAAAGAAATTCAAAATCTTTTCAAAAACTGTTTTACGTAATCTCATTGTTCTTTAATCAAACAGCGCAGTGTCACGTACAATTCATGATTTAGTAAATGACATGGAGAGTGAACTTTTGAAGAGAATAAAATTGAATAACTTTGCGATTCAGCTTGACAAGTCAACTATTGAAGCAAATGCTGCAGTATCGCTTGTCTGCATTAGATACATTTTTCAGACTATTTGCAAAATCCTTCGAAACTTATATAACTGGTGAAACAATTTTGAATACAGTCTATGATTATTTAGAATAAAGTGGTCTTATTGTGCAGGTGTGTGCTCAGAAGATGCAAAATCAATGACAGGAATACATTCTGGACTTGTGGCATAGGTAAAGATCGAGATGAAAATTGAATGGACTCATTGCTGTATTCATAGACAAGCATTAGCATGTAAGCATATTCCTACAAAGTTACCGACTACTTTAAGTGATGCTATAAAAATTGTAAATTTTATATTTTGTGAGGACTAGGAAAACTTACATGTTTCACACAGAAATTAATGGGCTTATTACATGACAAAGTTTTGACATGCATGCTTGAATTGAATTCTGAAGTTCAAGCATTTTTTATTGTTCTTTCATTTCCTTTGTCTAATATAATCGATATTGTACGGCTCAAAAAGCTAGCATACTGACATCTTTTGTAAATTTAATGAATTAAATCAATTATTACAAGGTGCAAGTATCATCATTTTCAGTGCACGTAAAATTGAAATAATTAAAAAAAAAAAAAAAACAGCTTTAGAATCTAATGTCTGCTGAAGCATGAGTATGAATGTTTGAATTCTCTCACTAGCTTTTTATCAGAAAATTCAAATAAACTTGTTAAAAACATTAAAAGAAATATTTGTCAACACCTGAAATGCGCTTCAATTAACTTTTGATGACTATTTTCCTAACATATGCTATATATCCCAATCAAATGACTAGACACATAATTCTTTTCAAGGAGTACAGAGACCTCTCTCATTTAACTGGAAAAAGAAAAACTAATTAAGTTATCTTGCTACAGTTCTTTAAAAACTATTTTGAAGATCACTCTTTGATTGATTTCTGGTTTAGAGTACAAATGAATATACAGTTGTATTGAAAAACATCATTAAAGTTTAATTACTCTTTTGCACAACATTTCTATGCGAGAAAAGATTTTCAAAATATACTTATCTTAAAGATAAATACAAAATCTGATCTGTCTGATTGACCCAAACATTAAATTTTTTTGTTCCATCAGACAGCCACAAATGTCTCTTGAAGATTCTTTTTTCAAATTTAATGTATGATTAGTAAAGAACTAACTGATTTGTAGAATTAATTTTGTTTTCATTTTCATGCAGCTCTATTTTAGTTTTTATTAATGTTCACATTCAGATGTTTTTGTTTCTTGTTATGGACAATACAAAGGAAGTGCCAATTTTTCACAGATTTCAAAGGTTGATGCTTTCAACACTACTTCTTAAATTACTGTAACACACTAGTACAAATAAATTTTATAAATATTTTATATGAATAAATCTGAGAAGTTCTATTTTAACATACTGCTAGGCGCGATTTTTAAAATTGTGCCAAGATGGCACCAAATGCACGATTTTCAAACTCGAAGCAGTTTTGTCAGAAGACAAAATGAAATGTGAGAATCTTGTGTTTCGCAGAAAGCGTGTAAATAGCCCAAAAACACTTAAAACAAGTAAAAAAAAAAAAAAAACTGTGCAATTTCCAAACTCTAAGGCATTTCAACAGAAAACAGGATGATGTTTGAATGACAATTTCTAAGGATTGCAATCAAACAAAAAGACATATAAAAATGAATTCAATAAAAAACATTTCTTAAAAAAAAAAAAAAGGTAACAAATCACTGACCTTTAACGGTGACGATCATGAAGCTTTTTTAGGAAAAATAACTATGAAACTGATTTTCAATTCGCGCAGCCTGATTTTGTAATGGACATTTGATTGCCGACAACATTTTCTGAAAAAAAGTCCTGAAACTGGTAGTTTTCAAATCAGAAATAGTTTCTCTAATAATCTTTTAGTTCCCACCTTTCGGTCATGTAATGATGAAATTGGAATTCTGCCCAGGAAGCAAGATTTTGTAAAGGAGCCACGTTTTTCACTTTTTTTTTTAGACTTTTGTATTGACCACATTTTTCATTAAAAAAAAAAATTTCGGTCAAGTGTCTGGTGAAGGTTCCAGTCCAGTGTGAAAAGGCTAAGACAACAACAACAATCAAATGATACACGAGTATCAGTCATTACGAAACTTTGCTAAATCTGATTTTTTATATACATACACGAAATTTATTAAAAAGTTAACTAAGCATATTAAAATGTGTTTAGAAAATATGATTTGTCCGGCCAAGATGAGAAATGGAACCATTCACATAATTGGGTTACCAGAAAAATAACAATGATTTTTGACGTTTTTTTGGAAGGCTTACCAACTTGGCAATTTATCGCTAAACGAAAAATTTAGAAGTACACTACACTAAGATCCACCCAAATAATTATATGTTTTAAAACACTAATGCTTTTTTTTTATCACTCGATCAGAAGTGTGATTTTTTCAAGACTGGTTCAGTATAAACTTTTCACCTGAAATTTTCTCTACACCTGAATGCCATAGTTAGTCACAAGACCAGATGAAATGCTATAAGAAACTTAAATGATAGAAGGGTCACGATTTGTCTCAACATTGCATTACTTCATTTACAATCAACAATTACTTTTCTTTAATAAATAGTTTTTTTTTTTGGAATGAAGATGCCGAAAACTTATTACAATTATGCTATATAAATATAATGCGTAATACGCCACAACAGAAAAAATTGCTTCTTGAAATCTTAACCCTAAAACAAATTTCTTTTCTTCAAAAGTAGCATTTTCATATTCAGTTTAATTATCCAGATTTTTTTCAGTAAGATGTTTAGTGATATGCAGGCATTAAACATGTTAAAAAAGCACGATTAAAAATTATTTTGAACTTATTCTTTTTTACATAAAAAATAAAAATTTATAGATATTATGCAGTTCTGCAAACTTCAGTGAGATAAATCGCTTCTGTAACAATCACTTTCTGATATTAAAGCAATATAGTATGGCAAAACTAACAATATCACTATAAAATTTCAACTTACCAAAACATTTGATTTATTTTTATGAAAAACAAAATTTGAGAGTATACTCCTCAAATTATTCATTCTATAAAATCGCAAGAAATTACTTTATAAAAAAATAAAGAATACTAGGCATACTAAGGAAACAAATTACAATTTAATTCAAAAATTCCCAGTTTGTTTTTTATTGTGCAATTCACTTCAGTTCATTTTTCATATATTTTACTTTCTTGCCTTCGTAAATGTCCTATTGGTGCCTACTTGGTGTTCAGTTCAGATATTTAGACAGAGGTGATCAACAACAACAATCAAATGTTTAGATCAGGGGTATTGTGCATGGGATATTAATTTCGAATCGTGAGTTAGAAACCTTATTCCAAAAAAAACCCAATCATTCAGAATTATGGGATTGCTATTCGTATATTATGAAATGGGCTTTTGAGTTCCAACATTGTTTCGACAGGAAACTAGGAATATTGAGTACTAAATCAGGTATTATCCTCGTCAATTGTTTGCGGTTCAGAATAACTTATGTAATTCTTATCAAACTTTACAAGAAAGTTCTTTAAGATAATAATCCATATAATATATATTTACCATTAATATTGACTGCGCTTTCACTTTTTTAATATTTGCTTTTCAATATTGATTGCGCTTTCAATATGTTTACCATTAATATTGATTCAGTTAAAAGTTGTATTCACATATCTACTGAATTTGTGAATAAAAAAAAGGCTTCAATAGTTAAGAGAAGGAAGAATAACTTTCGTTTTAGAAATTCGGGAACACCGCAACTTAAACACCTTTCTTGAAAAATTTGTGATTGTAATGGATTAAAAAATTTATATATTTCGCTCTTGGTGCACTTTGTCATCAATTGAATTCCCTTCCCTGAAAAAAAATAATGTTAAACACATTCAAAATTTCTTTTCTGGATGACTCTTCTAAGGAACTTCATTTTTATAAATAAAAGATATAAAGTGAAGGGAGCTTCCAAATGGAAATGCTTGATAATTCTTCAAAAAGTGGGGAGAATACATTGATCACAATATAAAACTTTTCGTTTTAAATCATTTTGATTCTGATTTCGATTCTGAATTCAAGATTTTTAACAACTGTTAGATTTTTCAAAATCTTCTCTTAGTTTAATACTTCGAAAATGGCGATAAAACTAAATAAGAATATTTAAAATATTTTATCCTTTAGTTGTATAAAACTTAGGATTTCTCATTAATGCAAAATAATTTTCAAAAAAGTAACCAAATGAAGATCTAAATTTAAATTTTTTAAGATTTTCAGTCAAAAAATGAGTGAAGATTTCATGAAAAAAAAAAAAAAAAAATCTGCTCTAAGAGAAACATTTTACTTTTATCTGTTCGAAATACGATATTGCTACTGGCACAATAAAGTCTTATTTTCAATTTCTTATTTTTACAAAAGTTTCGTTTTGGTTTAATTTTTACCCAATAAAAATGTTTTTAATTGCCAGAACAAAATGATCTCAAATATTTTCCCATTACATTGTCTCCCTCTAGGTGAAACAAAACCGGAAGTGTAAAAGGTGATAAAAAATTAAAGTAACAAAAGATTTTAGAGCCATAAAAAAAAGTGCACCTTATAAGTTACAACCAGTCACGTATAAGATTCTAAAGAGCGGGAACACATATGAACTATTTTATTGGCACACTTAACAGACGCGTAAATATCATTGGTCAAAATTGATCACGTGGCATGCTACTATATATACATTGTCATGATCAGTTCCCCGCCATTTCGTTCTTGCGGTTTGAAGATTGTAGACGCTTGTTATTGCACGTAGGATTTCTTTTCCTGAATTCGAACGGAATAATTTGGAATTTAGTACATTTTTTTCACTAAATTTCTTAGCTTGAAATATTATTTTAGCGTAGTGCTAAATTACTGGATTGTTTCTGTTATTTTCTCACCAATTTGACATCACAATGCCGGCAACTAGATCTAGAACTAGCAGGTAAGTCATTAGGATCTTTATTTCATGTTCGATGGCTGAATTTTAGTTTAATATTTATAGTTAAGAAGTAAAATTCTCATTTATGTTTGAAGATGGTTGAAATCTCATTTTATAAATTTTCGGAATTTTAGTTCTTGTGAAACGGAACTCATTCCTATGAATTCTTATCAGACCTGGATACATATTTAATTACATTTCGACATAAAATCTTTTTGGTATTTCATTCGAATGCTAATCAGTTATATTTTCTGCCTCTAAAATTTAAAATTTTTACTTAGCGCTGAAGTAGCAACTGAGGTTAGCAAGGATAGTCCAAAGAAAATGGTCAAGGTTGACGAACCAGAAGTCGAAGAACCATCCAAAGTTGAAAAGGTAATTAGGAAGAAAGTTGATTGAAAATTATATCTGAAAATTATCATTGCTGTTGATAAGTATATTTAATGTATTTTGATTACTTATATTGTGATTCTACAGGTAGATGAAGTTGCAGAGGAAGTGAAAGCTGAAGCCGATTCCAGTGTTGAATCGGAAACTACCAAGAACGGTACAGCTGAGGAACCCGAAGAAAAGACAACTGAGGAAACTAAAGTAGAAAATGGAGGTATAGATATCACAATTTTTCAATATGATTGTATTCTATATTTGTTGACAAATATTGATGTGACAGTTACTCTTATAATTAGTGTGAAATAATTTTCTTTGTTTCGTTTTGAATTTTTTTTTTTTGTTATGGTATTGAATCATGAAGAATAAGTTTTAATTTCAATGTTTAGTTTTATGAAAAATTTATTTTCTTGGTCTAAGAGAATAATTCTTGAAATAATTTAACAAGATAGTGATTTCAAGTTGTGAACTGTAATGTTAGAGATGTAATCAGTCTCTGCATCAATTGGTTGGAAATCTTTTGGGTATATTGTAAGAAATTGTTTTTTTTTTTTTTTTTTGGCTGATAAATGTTTGTGTTGGAAATGGCTAAATGTATTGGAGTCGCATATAATTTCAAACATTGTTATTAGTCTAATAATCTTAGTAAATGAATTTATGCTTTAAGTTTGCTTTATAGAATTTAAATAATATGTTCTACAGTTTTTTGGAATAAAATTGTTTAAAGGATTTAAAAACTTACGGAGATTTTTTGTGTTCAATTTTTTTATTTTGATCCTGTGTTGGAAGTTTTGTTTTTGTTTATATTGAGAGTTTAAAAATCAGAAATTCCATGAGATTATGTGGCAAATGTTTTAAAGTTGGAAGTAGATTATGATTTCTACTGCCAAATAATTATTTAGAGTAATGTATTAAGTTTTAAATTCAAAAATTATATACTTATCTCTTCTAAATGTTAGGAACCATTTAAAATGTAACCCATTCCACAAGTTAATATGTATTTTTATTTCTAATGAATTATGCAATTAATATTGTAGTTACTTCGGAAGAGAAGGTAGATGATAAAGAGGTAGTTGAGGAAGAGAAAGAGAATGGGGAAGCTGTTCCTAAAGAAACAAGTGAAGCTGAAGAGGCCAAGGATACAAATGAGGCTGAAGAAGCCAAGGTAGAAACTGAGGAAGCCAAAGAGGAAGGAGGAGTGAAACGTAAAGCTGAAGGTGAAACTGAAGAAGCTGATAGCAATGTTAGTCCTAAGAAAGTAAAAGTTGATGAAGAAAAAGAACCTGAAGCTAAGAAGGAAGAGGAAGTTAGTGCATAAACTCTTGAAATATATGAACCATCATTGTATATTGATTTTTTAATTTAATTTTGTATATGAAGGGATGGCTTTTATTTTCATTTTTTTCCCAGGTTAAAAGCACAAGTGGTAAGTAGTGCACAGGTTATTTAGCACATCCAAGATGAATGTGTTGCATTTAAAATATTAGTAAAAATAGATGGGGGGGGAAACAGTGCACTTATCACATTGTGTATAACTTGATCCTGTAATTGAAATACATTTGTTAAAAAATTTCAGTTAATGAGTTTTTGTTAATAGCAAATAACTTGGTGTTATCTATAGATAACAGTCTATAATGCCATCAATTGTAATTGTCATAGTCATGTCTTCATTTTGGATCATCTAATGTACCATTGTCTTCCGTCACTTGATAAATTAAAGTTTTTCATTTGTTGTGTAATTTCTGTGTCTTTCTTTTGTATATGCATATGTGTTTAAAAATTTTTATGTACGCATCTTAGAATGATAGGACTCTAACAGTCAAAGAAAAATGACTAATGTTGGGGTATTAGAATTATAAGAAATGACTTCTTTCTGATTGAGAGTATTGATGACAAAGGTTAGTTGGAATTTTCAAAGTGCAAATGATGGATACTTATCGAGCCAGCTTCTGAAGAAAGTCGGCCAGGCATTGACAGCTGGGAATGTGTTAAAATTGCTGATAATTTTTTTAAACTTGGAATTAATTAGCTTAGTTGGAATCTTTATTTTTTCATTTTTATGAGCTAGTGTAAAACTTGATTTAATTAATTCTAACGGAAATAAGGAATTATAAGAAATGAAAAAGTAAACAAACTCGGGTTCGATAGATTAAGAGTTCGGGTATATGGAGCTATATAAACTCAAATCCTTGAATTACGTTCTCATAGTCTGGAGAATATCTTGAGTATTTTTTATCCTTCCCTGATAAAAAAAAAACTGTCTTATAGAACCAAGTAACTATTAAGTATGAACAGACTAGTTTCATCCAAAAAATGGCTATATGCCATTTTTCCAGCTGTGAAGATGGGAGTTGATAGGATTTTGGTATACCTCTTTGTCTAAATATTGTGCTGGGTTTTAGATGTAACACACAGGATACCTATCTCACTGTTCTAATGATTCTTTGAATAAGCTATGAATAAAGAATCAATATTTCATACGTTTTTCTGAATTTCATTTGGTGTGTGTCATCAAATTTTCGATCGTTAATTTTACCAACTTCCCATCAAGCTAGAGCTTTGAAATTTTGGGAATCGTTCATACTCGCCTAACAATCAATATTTAGACATTTGGGACCAGTTTTAACTGATATTTTAATAAGTCAAAATATTCTTTCTCCTTCTGGGAACTCCCTATATGCCACATGAGGTATCGTAAAACTTGCTAAGGGGGGGGGGATAGGGTTGCTGACTTTCAGTCTGTAATCATTCACAAGAAAGATTCCAATATTTGGCACCGTGTCTTATAACAATTTTTTCTGAATTCTGGTTACTATTTTTTTAATAAAATGACTTGCAAACTTTCAAATGCATGTTTTGATTATATGGGTATTATAAATTAAGTTAAAAATTATGTATTTAACTTGGTGTGTGTGTCATCAAATTTTTGATTGTTAAGTTACCCAACTTCCCATCATGCTAGAGCTCTGAAATTTTGGGAACTTTTCTTACTTGCATAACAATGCCATATACAGCTATTTGCGACCAGTTTTAACTAGTATTTCAATAACTCTTCAATAAACTTTGCCACCATATAAAAATGTTGGTTTTTTTCCCTTTTTTTTATCTGGAAAGCTCAGTATTAATGATTACATGGTTTATTTTAAATGGAATAAACATAATCGGTTCTTCACTAATACAACATAAGTTAATGAGCTACTGGTATATCGGGATTATGTGTTAGGTTTAAAATGAAAATCAACTTGTGGTTAAGTGAACAATTAATTTTTAGGATGCTTCATTTATTGTTTCTCCCATAAAAATGTATATTGAGTTTATTTTCTTGATGTTGAACCAACAAACCTTTCTAGTACTATATTTTATCAATTGCCAAATTATAGAAGTCTGAAGAAGAAAGTGTCATCCTTGTCACTGACCAAGGATTTAAAGTACAAGGTCTTTCCAAAAGCCCTGGTGTTGCTTCTCGGTGTGAACTGAATCGATCATTTCAATGCTACCAGTATCTCCCAGCTAGAGCTCTGATTTGTGAACTGGAGAATCAAAGTAAATGCATCCTGAAGTGCCTGCCTTATGTTTATGAGGAGATTGAAATTGCCCTATTTGAATATGTCCCTTGGATAGGACAAAAGTATCTAGGATGTGTTTTGGACTCTAAATTAAAAAAACAAATCAGTTATTAGACCTATCATGACATGCTTCACTGATTTGGGGAACATGCCATGACAAATTTCCAGCGATTGCGCACTTCAACATACTCTTGCATTAAGTTTGTTCATAGCCATGGAAGACTGATAACTGGACGAGTCTACTTAAATTGAAGGGATTGGAGGAATATTGCTGAGGTACTAGGAAATTTCAGGGTTTGGGGATTTTTTCCTTGTGGAACTTAAACTTTCTCAAAATTGTATTTGTGTCTTCTGAAGTTTTTGATGGAACTATACACAATATATGAAAGAGATGCAAATGCTCTACAGTTTTCAATTGGAAGTGGTATTTTGCAATTTGTATATCATTCAGTATGCATAGACTAGATTCAACTGTTATTTCAATGGCTTCTTCGTGTTCTTTGACTATGATGAAAGCTGGACATGTTTTCCCATTTTAACAGGCACTCCCGATGTAGTGTGTTGATTCCTTTCTGCTTTTAAATTTTCTATGCAAATATAATACTCACAAACAATGTTGTCATGGCACATGCTACATTTTTATTCATAAATAATGACACTGTCTTTTCCATTCATCAAACTCCCATTCAGAGTAAAAAAAATATGTTAAGATTTATATCTTCATGAGATTGTTTGATCAAGTCTCTCATAAGATGAAGTTTTATACTGCTCAATCTTGATTACATGCTACCTCAGCTGTGAAATCTGATTAATATGATGGGTGAAATGGCTTTAAGTGGTCATTTTTGCTCCCTTTCTGTGAGATGGCATATGTCGCACAACCCTATGAAAGGGCTGTTTTTGCGATACTGCTGGATCAGACATTTACACTTAAAAAAAAAGCTAATTAATTATAAAAAATGAGTAGATAGTAATTATGATTATCTGCTATGAAAATTCTGTCCCTGTTTTCGAAGAAATTTTTAAAAAACTGCCGACTTTAATATCTGAAGTGTTTATGACTGATGATCATGCCATATATATGTAACGCATGGTTAAAAGTTTATGGGAAAACAATTTTGTTTACTATGCATCTGGCATATCTTGTGTAACTGGAAAAAGAAATAAATGTTAAAATAAGAAATTTTACATAAAATTAATTTAAGTAAATTTGTAATGTATGTACAAATAATTTAAGAAGATGAAGAAATCAAAACAATCATTGATTATTTTCAAAAATTCTATAGAGGATGACAATTTGGACCTATTGCTAGAGTTTGTTGATTTATCAACACCAACAACTACTCTAATATTAAGAAGCTAGAGGTAAAGTTTTAAGTAGGTTAGATAATTCTTTTTCATTGTTCTTAGTGCCATTGCAAAAAAATAATGGATAGAATTATCTCATGGAACGAATATTACTGATGCAGCAGGGGTACGATAAAAGTTTCTCTAAAACAAAAGAATTAGTTAGTTTTTTATTAACGTCGCACTAGAAGCAACACGAGGGCTATTGGCGACGGACCTCGTAATTTTGAACCACGGTCAAGTGACGAGGACGACACCTGAGCTGGCACCCCCCTCTCCTAACATCCACGACAACGGGAGAACTTTGGGCCCTGAACAGATTTAACGTGTATCAGCCCCGGCTACACGGCGGCCAAGGATCGAACCCGCGACTGAACGAAAACCGCCGATCGCGAGTCCAGCACCTCGACCACTAGGCTACCGCGGCCCGAAACAAGAATATTTTGCCATTGAAAAACAATGATTGCAGCACTAGATGTGACGATTGTAACATATGCATTCATTCCCTCACTTGCACTTATATTGATTATTCCATAAGATTTCTTAATTGTAAACATATACATTTTGTATGTCAAAAATTTAAGGACAATAACAATTTCTTTTAACAATACTGATGAAAATTTGCTTGTAATAAATGAAGAGGCAATCTTTAAAGAAACTGAAAAATCTGTGAGGGAATGTAAAGGTTATTGGCGCAAGAGCCAGATATGGCTATGCTGTGCCAAACAAGATTAAACTGTAGTCTAGACGTGAAGTTGAAAAAAAGGTAAAAGTGGTTGACATGAAGGAGGGTCGAAAATAGAGAAGAATCGCTAGGGTATCCCGGGAGTGTGTCACCCGTGTTTACCAAAGACAGTAAACCCCATGGGAAAGAAAAAGATCACTGAGGTGCCTCGGGGTCATGATGCCCGTACTTACCTGAAGAAGGCAAGTCCCTGAGGTCCCCTGATATAATCCCCAGGGGCAGGGTGCCCGGCTATACCCCCAGACGCTGGGTACCCATTTTAGTCGCCTTTTACGACATGCATGAGCTACAGTGAGACTATTCTGTCACCACACGGGTCCTGAAAAATCTGTTGTTAATAAACTTGATGAACTAGTCATTTTCAGCTAAGATACAGACAATGTGGAATCATTTTGCTAGTGTTAAAACTGATAAAAAATTACACAATAAAAACTGGATTCTTTTATAAATTGTATACATATTTCAATCTCTAAAATGTCTCCTATGATTATTAAAAATTTCCAGCAAATAAAAGTATAACATATCTGAAGTAACAACTAGAAGATTCGAGACTATCTAAAAAGCTAATAAATTTAATGTAAAACCTTTTTTTTAACCAGATAACCAATAATATTACCTAAGAATACCTGTATTTATAATCAGTATTTTTAATATTCGTTGAGAAATGAAATCATGACAATCTATTATTCAGTGACCAACTATATGCACAACAACTTATATTTCTTTCAGATCTCAAGCACACTTGTATTTACTTTGTAATACAATTTTTCATTTAGTACTTTTAATATTCATGATTACATGAAATCATGCTAATGTGTTATTCAGTGGCCAGTTATATACAGGAACAATGTATTTATTTATTTCAGAATTTGAACAAAAAAAATTGACAAAAAGCCATCAATTGTACTTCTATCGATAAAAAAATTTAGTTACTAAATATCGAAATCCTGATGGAGATATATCCATTTGCTAAGTTTAGCCTTTTCCTTTGATTTGATGTCAAAATAAATTTCCTTTCTTTGAGCATTTTAACTGGAACATAATGCAAATTTCACTTTTCAATAATGATGATCACTCTTTAAATTCATTAAAGCTTATGTAAGAATTAAATAAGGTTTGAAAAGTAAATTATATATTATTTTTTATTATAGTTCTATATAAGTACCATTTTTATTTAGAGAACTTTTGAAAATATTCTGGAAAACTAATATAATTTTTAACACTTCAGTTGAAAATTTTTGATTAATTTAAATTAATACTTATATTATTTATGAAAAATTTAGATTTACTATCTGAAAATTTATGAATTATTTAGATTGTCTTATTTTTAGTGTCATTGTATAAATTTCTTATTAATGTAAATTATTATTTAGATTACTTGTGAAGTCTTTGATTATTCCCTTATTATTTGCATTTCTGATTTATTTAAATTATTTGTGTAGTGTTTAGATTTTCATATAATCTTAATCTTATTCAGATTATTTTCATAATATTTATGCTCTTTCAATATTAAAATATTTAGTCCAAAAAATTATTGTATAATTTTTAAAATTATTTAATCCAGAAATATACTTTATTGAATTGATGTGTTTAACCCTGAAAACAACTTCATACATTTTGAAATATATATTTATATTTAATTGATAAACTGAATCTTATTTAAATTTTATAGAAATAGCAGTATTCTTGATAAAATTGGTTTATTAAAAATAGTGTGAATCATAAGCAATGGTATATCTAGAAAAAATTGACTGGTGGGAAGGGGAACATTGTTTTTTTTTTCATCAATAAGTTCTTAAGACTTAACTGTGTTTATTTTGTAATTTATTTATGTTTTCTTTATCTAAAAATTAACTATATAAATATGAATTCAAGGATCAAATTCAAATTAAGAACTGAAACCTTACAGTACAATAAATTGCTCAGTCCTGTGCTTGGACACAACATTCAACTCTGAAGTATAACAAAATTAATACTTTTAAATTTGGTTAGAATTTCATATTTAGGTATGTTATTTTGCTTGTGTGTGAAATTATAATGGGAGCCCATGAATTTGCCAGTATATAAAGAATATAGAATTACTAGGGAACCCACTTTTCCTATTTGGATAAAAGGGGTAATGCATTCATCCCTCAAGGTAACATGGGAAATAGTAGCAACTGAATATTTAATAACCTTTTTATTGAATATGTGTATTGACAAAGGTGCTATTTTCTTATACAGAAATGAATCTTTCTTTAATATGTGATGAAGTATCACTCTTCGTAAAAGTTTTTTTTTATATGAATTTACAGGCTTTTATTTTTGTTTTTCGGTGGATTACATATATGATAATGCAGATGTTGAATATTTTCTGAAACAATCAAAATTTTAATGAGTAGTAAGTTGTATTTATGACAATGAATGCTATTTAGACTTATAGTTTAATTATAATTGCATTTTTGTTCAATTGTCTACCTTTAAGATTGCATTTGCTATAAAAGAAAATCAATCATTCTTTTTCTTTAGTTTTTTTGTTACAGTTTATTTGATCTTTTTGGAGGAAATCATTTTTTTTTAATAAAGTTATTTCGTAATCTAGTCATTCCTACTTTATGCTAGAGAAAACTGTATTTGGAAGAACAAAGTTTAAACAAGATGAATAAATTATTATAAAGTAGTGTATTATTCAAGATATAATTGATAGACAAAAGAATGGCTTGAAAAACTTGCATTGCTTCAAGAGGGTGGAGCATTTCATTAAATATCTTATCAATTATTTCCTTCCTGAAATTCACCTTTGGGGAATTTTTGAAAAACCTTTCAGCATCCTCCCAGTATTCAATAACTAATATTGCTCTAAGTTATTTAATAATAAATGCTTACTAATCAAATTGTTTTATTGTATTTAATTAGTATAATTAACACTGATATGTTTATCATTAATTTTGTAATTTAATATTTTGTTAATAAATTCATTTCATTTGTAAAATAAAGTATCCTTACAATTGACAGAGCCTGCACAATCAAAACAATATCTTGCATCTCTTAAGTTATTCCTAAAATTTCTTTTCAGTTCTGATATGTTTGCTTACCTAATATTAAAACTGCATAGTTATCAAATAAAAAATTACTATGTACAGTTAACAGAAAAAAGTGTTAGAACACAATGAAAATTTGAAACCACTTGTTTACATGATAGTAACATGCTCATGTAATGCAATTACAGCATTTCTGGATTGATTTGATAGTTGTCTCTACTAGTTTGTGATTAGTTTCTTTAGAATATAAATGCAAACACACCTTTTAAATGCATAATTAAAAGTTTGAGCTGTGGATTCAGCAGTCAGTTTCATTATTTGGTGGTATAAATTCTAGATAACAAGATAGAATAAGCTGAATTCTACATATATCCAATGTTTATAAAACATTTAAATATCAATTCCACTTTTGAATGGAATTTCAATCCTAAGAAATTCCATGTGATGCATTAATAAATATCCCATTTTTTTTTTTTTTTTCCTCAATTGCAAAACTTAATGTATGCATTTTCAAAATGAGAAAAATAAATTGCATCCAAGAAAATGGACAAAAAAAAAAATATTCCTTGATATTTAAAATATTATCCATTCCTAGGGCATCTTATTCAAAACAGATAATCCTAAGTCATTCAAATGAAAATTGTTTCAAAAGCAGATAAATTTCCTCAAATATCAAAAATTATTAAATGTCAGTTGAATACATTAAACAACTGATGAAAATCTCAAAAAATTCTAAAGCAAAATATTACTACATTATTCGCCCTGAATTTGATAAATGAATTAAAATGGTCAGCAAGTATGAAATTAATCCTTCGGCTCTTTGTAACAAATGCATTTAATTGCATATTCCTTTTGCAAAGTAGTACACAGAAATGTTTTTTTAAATTGCATTACACACATTTAGTTTGTTTAGTTCTTAAGAAAGAGCAAAAGCCTGCTTTATAAATAAATCATGGATTGCCTTTTAGGTTTTTTATTGTGTACAAAGTACTTGTACAATAACAAAATCAATTTACATATAGAATTCACGAGTTCTTTGTTTTAAAGTTTCATGGTAACATCTTTGTTGGACAAAAAAGTTTCTTTACGTTTTCATCTATCTTGAAAATTTTAAATTATTTTGAGTTGAATAATTCACAATGAATAAAAAAAAATCTAGCGAATTAAATAAAGGAAATGTTGAAATAAATAGTCCAGCAAATACATTTAGTATAAATTAGCATTTTCCAAATGTATAAGAGTTCTTTGCTATATATGAAATATATTGCTTTCATTATTTACAAATGAGTGTGTTTTAAGATTCGACTGCATCTTTTTTTTAAATACGTGTATTACACATCATATGCACGAATATGTTTTGTACTTTATATACAAGTATTATAAAGCTGCCAACTCATTATAGAAATAAACTTGTTAAGGAAATTTTTTTTGGCAATAGGTGATTCAAAACAAATAGTAATAATTACTTTCCAAAACATTTATTCAACTACATAATCACACAAGAGTTTGTACTTATCCCCAGTGAAAAAATACAAGCAATGTTTTGGCATTATTACATCCATTATAATTGCAAGTCTAATTACTAAAAATAGGATTAATTGGAGTGAGTGAATGTAAAGTTTATTGGCGCAAGAGTCAGATATGGCTATGCTGCGCCAAACAAGATTAAACTGTGGTCGAGACGTGAAGTTGAAAAAAAGGTAAAAGTGGTTGACAAGAAGGAGGGTCGAAAATAGAGAAGGATCGCTAGGGTATCCCGGGAGTGCGTCACCCGTGTTTACCAAAGACAGTAAACCCCATGGGAAAGAAAGATCACTAGGGTACCTCGGGTTCGTGAAGCCCATACTTACCTGAACAAGGCAAGTCCCCTGATATAATCCCCAGGGGCAGGGTGCCCGGCTATACCCCCAGACGCTGGGTACCGATTTTAGTCGCCTTTTACGACATGCATGAGCTACAGTGAGACTATTCTGTCATCCCCGGTCACCACACGGGTCTAGGATTAATTGGAATTGGATGTACTTGAGAACTCCAATTCCCCGTCAATTTTCTAGTTCGGTCTTTTTGTAAAAAAAACTTAATTGGTCATCAAAAATCCAATTTGCTTCTTGCAGACACTTACTAAACTTCCCAAACTTGTATTTTTTTAAAAAAATTAAATACAATTTTCATCACGAAATTCATAATATTTTAGATCAAATAAATTAATAAAAACATGAAAATTTATTTTCAAAAACCTTCCAAGCATTATTCTTACACTAATATTGCTTTACAACTACTGCTAAAAAACTACCGAACAATCTACCAGTGCTTTTAGAACTAATAGCCCCAAACATTTTGTGTACGACCTTGGAACTATTAATTCCTATAAAGGCACTGCTTCAGTTAATAGCCGAACTCAGAGGGAAAATCCCCTAAACACCTCAGCTAAATTCCTCCAATCCCTACGATTTAAGTAGACTCGTCCAGTTATCGGTCTTCCATAGGTTTGCATGGCTGTGAACAGTCGCTAGTTTGTTAATGCACCCTGGTTTGAGAAAAGCTTAAAAATACTTAAAAAAGAAACCTATATTGCCTTTATTAAGGCTATCAACTTAGAAAAATGCCACATAATCCAGAAGTGCTATTGAGCTCGTGAACAGATTATAATCCAAATTGTAGCATGGGTTAGAAACACTCAAGATCTCTCCTTGAACATTCGTTTGAAAACTTTCCACAAGCCAAAGGAGTATGGTCTTCCCTGCCTCGTATCGCCTTTGGATCTTGGACAGCCTTACCTCTACAAAATTATGAACCGTCTGTCGTTGTCAGCTTTCGGGAGGGGGACCGAATGAGAACTGTCCTCTGAAAGGTTTTCCCGTTGGCATGGTGGGAAGAGAGGGGTGCCAACTGAGGTGTCGTCCTCGTCATTTGACGAGGTTCAAAATTATGAGGCTTGTTGCCTATAGCTCTGGTGTTGCTTCTAGTGGAACATTAATAAAACCTGTTAAAAAGAAACCTGCAAAAGGTTTCTTTTTCAAAATTTCTTACTAGTTTAATTTACTAAAATATTCTTTCCAGGTTACTTGCATTTTATTATTTATCTCTACTAGCCAAGATTGCTTTCATAGACTTACTCTTCTCGAATCTAGTCCCAATAGACACCTATAACTTTTATCACAATGACCTATAACTTATCAAATTTTAAAAATAAGGGTCTCTTAGGAAATATAAAGATTCCATAAAAACACTAATTAGTAATTATTTGCTAGAATTGGTGGAATCTTGCATCATTGAAGAACTGATAAAGGTGAATTTTAATGACTGAAAAATGAACAAAATTGTAAAAAAAGGTGCAGGTATAATGAAATGAAAAATTCTATGCAGATATACTCTTTTTCCAAAGTTATATTTACTCTCAGTTTTTGAAAAAAATATTTAAAGAATTCTTCATTTAAATTTTTATTGTATTACAGAGTCTATTCAAATACATATTTTAACTGGCAAACGCGACTAAAATTTTTATACTTCATAGTTGCTCAGGCTATATACATTGTAAAGATTCTATAGTAATTAATCTAGTCTGTTATACCAGTAATTTCTTATTCCATAGCTGATTATTGCAATCAAAATACCCATATTATAATCTGAAGAATATGTTCTTTCAGAATTTCTAATTTTGTGTTGATATGAAATCATTCTCTGGTAAGATTAAAATATTCCATGAACTTTTAACTGAACTGGTGAATCATTCCTTGAATTGTAAAATTTGGGTGATTCTACCGGGATATTAGAATGTTCTTTTTTTTCTTAAATTCATAGTAGAACAATTATATAATCCTCATCTATTCGTTTTAAAACAAATTTCGATTTTTGGAAAATAGAATGGAAAAACTATCTTTGACTGCAAATCATTTCAATTTATTTTACAATTTCGTTGCACACTTGAACTGAGGCAAAAACTGCAATGCTTTGAAATGATGCTGATCAGTGCTGCAACAGTCTGAAATGATTGCAAATCATTTCAAATTCTTATACAATATTGCTACACATTTGAATTATTGCAATGAGGTCCACTGCCTCGGATTGCAAAATTCTTAATAAGGGCAAATGAGAGAAAATATTTATATTCTACCCAACATAAAGTACTGACAAAATTGGAACTTCTCAATGATTTAAAAACAATGTAGGCCCTCATCCTTATGCTGATTTCTAATTAATTGGAAGAGTATGAGTCTAAGGGTGATGCAATTCCTCCACAATGGCGCTCATCCTTCACATTTTACCAATTCTTTTTTCCTCGAAGAAGGGCATAGTTCTGATATACTATCCTGCAAAACACTATTTTTTCCAGGAGTATTTATGAATGAATAATACTTTTCAATGACTCCGAAGAAATTATGAATATCTCATTTAGTTCAAGTCAAATCTAGAGAATGAGAAGTATAATAATATGTAGAGTTAAGCTCTGTAACTGAACAATTCTCAATATTAAAGTAGGGCTGACATCTACCCGATGTTGGATCTCAATAGATTAATTAGATGTATACTGAATAGTTAAATGTGACACATAGTAGAACGAATCATTTATTACACACCAAACACAACGACAATTCTACATTCACGACGGTTACAAAAAATAAAAATGGAAATAAGAATATGATCATTTCACGTTAGCACGCGCTGCTCTTCATTGGTAGGTGAAGTGCTGCCATTCGCAACATCTTCCCCCCCCCCCCTTTTTTTTTTTGAGGAGCTGGATAGCTACTCAAAAACATCACTTATGGTCAGCAAGTTCAGCTTAGTAGGTTTCCTTATAACACGACCGTATCTGGTCATTAGAGGTTTATTAACCTCTGAAAAATCCGGATTTGGAGATTTCGCAGACTCAGTCGGTTGAACCCCTTGAAACTGTAACTTTTCCAGTCATTTTCATTAATTTCAAGTGGAAACACACATTGAATTGGACGAATTAGCGTACTAAATAGAGTCTTTAACAGTTCTCACTATTCTATCTTTACTTGAAATCAATTCTAACACTTGGGCCAAAGGCCATTGAAGACGTCTTATTACGTCATCACCAATCAAGACGATATCCCCTTGACGAATGTTACAAGTCTGAAGATTTTGTCTCTCGTTGAATTAACAAACCCAAATATTCGCTCCTAAGCCGCTTTCTAAGTTCTTCTATTACTTTCATTCGAAATCGTAATCTCTCGCGATAGTTATTAGCATCCCGCATATCTAAATCTTTAACTTTTGTAGATGACCTGTCAAAGATAAACATTGCTGGTGTAATTGGGGTGAAATTTTGTATGTCTTCGTAGAGATACGTTAATGGACGTGAGTTTACGACCTTTTCACACTCGCACATAAGATTGCCACTAGCTTTTCATACGTGAATATGGCTTTACCCAAGGATTTCCTTAGAAGCTCCTTCACTGTCCTCACAAGCCTCTCCCAAAACCGACCCCACCAGGCCTCTGTGGGAAGTAAAAATTTCCATGATATACGTTTTATCTCTGCATAGCGAGAAACTTCATTCCAATCGATTTCAGCCAATTCATTATATGCTCCTCTAAAATTTGTACCATTGTCCGAATATATTATTCGAAGTCTTCCTCTCCTAGCCACAAAACGGCGAAATGATAACAAGAAGGCATTAGTAGATAGTGAAGAATCTAATTCCAGATGCACTGCTCTGTACAGGGCACAGGTGTAAAATACAATCCAAACTTTATTACCCCATTTTTTGTACAAGGGGCACCAAATCTACACCTACCACTTCAAACACAGCTGCATCTTCAATTCGATCAGAAGGTAGTGAGACTGGATCAGTCAGATTAATTTTTCCTGGTACTTATCGCCAGTCACTTCTGTGAAAGAGCATCTTTATTTCTCTAACTCTATTATTTCTAAATACAAAAACTGACTACCCCCCTTTATTCATCAACCAGTACAAATTTAGTTTAGTTTTTATTAACGCCGCACTAGAAGCAACACACGGGCTATTGGCGACGTACCTCGTAATTTTGAACCACGGTCAAGTGACGAGGATGACACCCGAGCTAGCACTCCCCCTCCTAACATCCACACCACGCCAACGGAAGGACTTTGGGCCCCGAACAGATTTAACGTGCATCAGCCCCGGCTACACGGCGGGTCTTTGGCGGCCAAGGATCGAACCCGCGACTGAACGAAAACCGCCAGCCGCAAATCCACGACCTTGACCACTTGGCTACCGCGGCCCGCTCAACCAGTACAAAGCTACCATAGAATCGCTCCAAAAAATGGTTTCCTTTTCTGTAATGTTAAATGCTTGTATAACCGCATGTGCTAATCTGGAACCTATGTAGCACGCCATAAGCTCCAACCTGGGTATAGTCACCTGCTTTAAAGGAGCCACTCTTGATTTAGCTCTGGCAAGTACGACCTTTACACCGTGGGAAGTGACTGATCTAAGAAATACGCGAGTTGCATATGCTTCTTTACAGACATCAACAAATACGTGCATCTGAGTAGTAACATTAATTTCAAAATAACGCGCAATTTCTGTATCTGCAATTCTATCTACTTCACTCCACCACTTTAAGAATGGTTACACATCATCATCATGCAAAGGTGAATCCCATGATAATATTGATTTCCATGTATTCTGCAACAGTATTTTAGGTGGCAGAATTGCAGAATATAAAATGTCAAGTGGGTCAAACATTTTCTGTACAGCTGCTAAAATAAATCTCTTCGTAATATTGCAACCAGATTTTAAACCTTCCATACAAACATCACATTTAAAAACATCTTTATCAAGATCCCATAAAATTCCTAAAACTTTCGTTGTCTCTGTACTCTTAGATATGTATTCACATTCAACGTTACTTTCCCAATATCGCAAATTAAAACATCCTCGAGATAAAATCGTCCTAGCTTTCAATATAAATTCTTCTTGTTGTCTAACATCATTTACTCCCGCAACGCAGTTGTTGACATAAAATGAAAGTTTCAATTTATCAGCTATACCCGAATCCTCAGCTGGTGCATGTTCGAGCAAATGCGAAAGTACTTCAGCTAACAGAAAAGGACTCGATGACACCCCAAATACCACTCGACAATGTCGATAAACAACCTGCTCATTTCCTGTGGGGTAAAAGAATCTAAAAAAATATCTTATGTTCAGAGGCAATTCCCAATTGAAGAAAAGCCTTTTCGATATCTGCAGAAATCCCAATAGGATAACTTCTAAACCTATCGATAATTCAGGTATCTGTTTAATTAAATTTGGACTTTTACATAAAAAATTCATTTAAAGAACTCATTCCAGTTTCTCGAGCCGAAGCATCAAAAATTGGCCTTATTTTAGTGATTATACTATCGGTTTTCACAACCAGTCGATGTGGCAAAAAATACGAAGCTTTGTTTTCATCTTCCATTTTTTCTATTATTTTTAATTCCTCCCATTCCTTAAATACAGCTTTATAATCGTCTAAAAGCCCATCCCATTGTGCGCATTCGCACATTTTTTTTTATGCCGTTTTCATGTCAATTCTTTATTAGAAGGCAACTCATTTGTATTTGATCTAAAAGGCAAACAAAGTTCATATCTATCATCCGGCAGAACTTTCATACTACTTTCAAAATCCTGCACCACTTTTAAATGCTCTTTAATTTCACTCAACCTTTGAATTGGATCATGAATCCCAATACTTTCGAGATCCCACAACTCATTAATAGACGATAAAGAAATAACATTCAAAACAGTATCATATCCGGTATGACACATTCTGGACATTTTTTTTTTTGTTTACCAGTCAAAACGAATCCCTGACGAGTCTTCAAGAAAAATAAACCCGATTTCAATCTGATCGATTGATCCAAAAACAAAATTCCAACATCATCCGCTCCTGGCAACAAATTTATTTCGTAATAATCTTTTTCTAAATCTGACAAAATAATTCCTTTTGCATTCAATTCACTTATAACGGATGAATGACTAATTTTTGGCACATTCCCACAAATCTTTTCTTGAGAAAACACCTTAACGGGCAAAGAGAATGACTCATCTAAAGAACTAATAGGTAATTCGTAAATATGGTGCATCTGACTCTGCGTTTCTCTCCCCCTAAATAACATATGCTGCATTTTTATATCATTATTTGATTTAATATCCAATTTCTCTATTGCAGGCTGAGAGATATAAGAATACTGAGAACCGCTATCGATGAGAGCTCTGAATGTTTACTTTCACAATTAAAGTCATTAGAAAAACGTTATGCATAATACAATTATTCGACAATGAATTAGTTTCTATCATAACAGGTTTACTACTTTCTTTAGGATGATCACACATCAAATAATGGTGCGACTTGGCACAATATAAGCAAGAATTTTTTACTCTACAGAACTTGGAAAAGTGAGTGGCAGAGAAATATGAAAAACAGGCTCTATTCTTCAACAAACGTTTTTTCTTCACATCCATAGGCATTCTCTTAGCTTCTAAACAGTCCTTGGAAGGATGTTTCTTATTACAAAAAACGCACAGTAAATTTCACTTACCTATGTTATTCCTGTTTGTGTTTGCCAATGACGCAGCAGTTGAACTATCGTAAATTTTATCTTCTTGATCTTGTTTCTTTGAGGTAGGATTCGCTCCAAATCCGGCACGGGCGAGCGCGATCTCATCTCCTCACTCTGCACTTCTTGTTTTAAAAAGTGCATCAGATTTTCTAACGAACGTTCTTCACCATTAATTTCCTTCAAGTTGCGATTTCTTTCCCACGCCATTAAAATTTCCTCGGGATGGCAAGATTCGACAAGTGGTGTGAGAAAATCTCCGTATTTCTCCTGCTTTTTTCCTAAACTTTCCAGAGACCTGATATTTCTTTCTAAATCGTCGTACAGTTTTGGTAAATCTGTTTTTCTTCGTCCTGCTATTGCGTTCTTCATCACCATCGACAATAAAAATCGCACGTTGATTTGGACTAGCAGATTTTCATTTCCGAATTCTTCTTTGATTTGCTCGATCACTTTCGGATAATTGGCTGGAAAGCTTTCAATTACCTTCGCCGCTTTCGAATTCGGCACTACAACTTGCAATAAATACTGAAATTTATCGACGTCGGATAAAATTCCATCTTCCTGAATTTTTGAAAATTGGCTCCAAAATGCCAAATACTCTTTTGCATCACCATCGAATCTTTTTAGTTCAGTTTTCGGGAGTTTAAAAGTTCTCTTCTCAAGAACTCTTGTTTCTGGCAAGCCTGTCGGCTTATCCATTATGTTTTCTTAGTTTTCAGCTCTTGAAATTGATCTCGATAGATCTCAGCTGACTGGAAATCCTCTTTGTAAACGTTTTCGGCATCATCACCTTTCAAAATGAGATTCATAATATCTCTTTTGGCATGTTTCTAGGCGTGTAAATTTGTCGCCAATCTGCGATTTCAAAATCGAAAGTTGCTTGACATCCGGAATTTCTTTCGTAAGCTCAGCGTCAATTTTATTCGCACAGACAGTAAACGATGTACGAAGTGATTTTCGTTGTGTTTTTAGCTGTGTCACATCCATTTTGGGCTCAAAATAATCTTATCAACTGCCGAAATCGCCCCACGTTGGATGCCAGAAATTATGTAGAGTTACGCTCTGTAACTGAATAATTCATAATATTTAAAGTAGGGCTGACATCTACTCGATGTCGGATCTCGATAGATTAATTAGATGTATACTGAATAAATGTGACACATAGTAGAACGAAACATTTATTACACACCAAACACAACAATTCTACATTCACGACGGTTACAAAAAATGGAAATAAGAATATCATCATCTCACGTTAGCACGCGCTGCTCTTCATTGGTAGGCGGGGTGCTGCCATTCGCAACATAATACAAAAGTGCTGACTGGCATTTTTCTCTTATTTTGGTTTGTACTCTGTTGAATGGTCCATACATGGCAGCAACACATCATATCCTTGGCCTCTTTTACATCTTAAATGCAAACTTAATGATTTTAAAGTTTTCAAAATTGTATTTGCTAGATCTGTCCACATGTTAAAATTACTGGCACAAACTGTAAAATTTTTCAACTAGTAATGATTAGTTGCCCTCCCTTTCTACAAATCTTACATATAAAGATTTGCTCTATCAAATAAACATCTGCAAGAAAAAAACTTTTGCTTACATTTACACAAACATTTACTTTTTCAATAAATTTCAAGAAATTGTTTTTCGTAGCAAGCGTGTGCAATTTCGTTTTGTATTTTAAGCAATAAGTACGATGCAATATTGGCAAATGTGTGTGTGGTTTGAAATACTTCTCCAGCATTTTATATCCTAGTATATAGTTTTAGTTTAGTTTTTATTAACATCGCACTAAAAGCAACACGTGGGCTATTGGCGATAGACTTCGTAATTTTGAACCACGGTCAAGTG
Organism: Nephila pilipes; assembly: GCA_019974015.1. Lineage (NCBI taxonomy): Eukaryota > Metazoa > Arthropoda > Arachnida > Araneae > Nephilidae > Nephila > Nephila pilipes. The sequence goes on from BMAW01016125.1 coordinate 607,435, forward strand.
ACGAGGACGACACCTGAGCTGGCACCCCATTCTCCTACCTTCCAACCACGCTAACGGAAGGACTTTGGGCCCCAACAGATTTAATGTGCATCAGACCCGGCTACACGCAGGCAAGGATCGAATCCTCGACTGAGCGAAAACCGCCGGCCACGAATCCGAAACCATGACCACTAAGCTACCACGGCCACATCCTAGTATATAGAATTTAAATAGTAGACAGAAATTCCTATTGTGATGGTTATGTTCCTATTTTTCATCTCTTCCATTAATTGAGCAGTAATCATAATGACCTATTAAAAAAAGTAAACCACTGCCACAAAAAAAATTAGTTTTATTTGGAACTAAAAAGTTTCTTTTCCTCAGTCGAATGCTAGCAGTATCAATAATATCTATTATGATTTGAAATTTTTTTTAGTTTAGTTTAGTTTCTATTAACGTCGCACTAGAAGCAACACGAGGGCTATTGGCGACGGACCTCGTAATTTTGAACCACGGTCAAGTGACGAGGACGACACGTGAGCTGGCACCCCCCTCTCCTAACATCCACACCACGCCAACTATGATTTGAAAATGCCTTTGTACAATTCCTCTTAAATTATCAACAGTTGGCAAAGAATTGCATTTCCTCCCCTTGATGCTCACGTAGTTCTGTCGGGTCTGCATCGCAAATGGAAAGTTGATAAACTAAATGTCCCAATAGTTGACTGTTTTGGTTTGTCTGCATATTCCTTAGCAAAAATTATACAATATTTAAATTAAATTCCATCTTTGATTTTGGAATAAGAGAGCTGTAGGTATTCTAACAGTAAGTTATATCAAAATTTCCTCTTCATTTTATTACCATTTGAAGAGTGTGGAAAAGCATATATGGCTTTTGGCGCACATCTAGAGTTTTTCCAAGAATATGAATTTTTTTCTTCGTCAGGTAATTTACAATTGATGTAATTTGATACGCAGTGTTGCTTTTTTTTTAATCGGGTGATTACTGAATTCTTAATATCTTTACTTGCCTTTCTGATCCGATAGTCGGTTTTCTACTTCTCTGTTATTTATTTAAATTACGCATTTCTGCTTCAAATTGATGTTTGGAATTTTTATTATAATTTTACGAGCAACTGTTGCTTTTCTCTAATTCATTTTCGATTAAAAAAATTAAAAAAAAAGATTAAAACAAATTTAAAGTTATAAAATTATTAACTTATTAAATTTGAGCAAAAAAAAAAAAAAAAAAAACCCAGATGACCCAGATTTTCTCACTACTGATTGCTTACGAAAGTTGAGACTACCATTCGTAAAAGATTCAGCTCCGTAAAGAGGTGACAAACTGGGGTGGGCATTTTCGAAGACCTGTTTTAGGTGCTCATAAATAGATAGCTGCCTGGAAGAGAATGCTTCCCGCAATTCTTTTCCAGGAAACTGTTGGTAGAGGTGACATCTTCTACAGGGATGCACCCTTCTCTCCTCTTTAAATATTGATGACCCAGAGGCACATTTTGGAGATATAGCAGTTTTCTATTCTTTTCTCATGAATTGATTTAAATGAAATCATTTTTTCTTTTAATGATGAAAAAATTTAAGCATGAGGAGGAAAAGAAAAATTCCTTTTTTATAAAAGTTTAGAACATCTTAATAGTATAATAATAATAAAAAATGATCCTGATATATTTAAATTTCCTGAAAAAAATCTTGGAAAGATGGCATATGTCCCTTTGTATCCCCTTTCCTGGGTACATCACAGCACTTAAAATATATATTATGGTATTAATGCATGCTTCAGTCATATAAACTAAGCAACATAAAATTCAGTCACAAATTTATAATGTATTAAATTCATCAATATAAAAAAATTAGTTACAAGCAAAATGAAAAAGCTTTTTTTTAACTAAAAGACTCAAAATATTTAGGTAACAAGATTGTTATCACTTTTAGATATTAATATTAAAAATGTCATAACATTAAATTGAATTTAATGAATTACAAAGGGTTTTTACACATTTTTGAACATTTTGTTGCAATTTAATGTTTAAAATGTTAAGACATAACATTTTAATGTTTGGTGTTCAGACTATTAATCTTCTCTATGCCCTCCATGATAGAAAGGCCTTCTATTAAATGTCAAGGGGTATCATTTGCCATTTCTTTTCCACTTAAAGAGTTCTTTCCAGCAGACCAAAGGCACTGTAGATAGTCAGGGGCATTACAGGAATATATTGAAAAGGTATATATGCAGTCAGTGTCATTTTTCCCAAGAAATGCTGAGGTAGTTTTAAAGTATGATTATGACTTTGTCTCAACATAGTTCACTTTTTAGAAAGTCATAGCGATAAAGTATGGGAATTTCTTTTGGAAATATCCGACTTGAAACATTCTTCTCAGAATACGAATTGAATTTAATATTGTTTATCACCCCCATTATTTTACAATCAATGCCTTTACTGAACATTTCTTTGCATTCTTAAAACCAAGTTAAGATATTTTTCTTCACATTTTTGAAAGTGAAGAGACACTTATTACTGTAGTCATTTAAGTAAACTTATAATGCTTCATCAAGAATAACAATGTATTTCCATTCCTTTTCTGCTAAATGGTTTTTCTTTCTCAGCTCTACAAAATGTCCTGCATTGAGCTACATGCTTCAATAAAAGAAAGTAAACATTTTTTAGCATTTTTAAGCTATAAATACTGGTTTATCTTTTTGTTTATTGTTGCTGTTTGCAATTGATTTCTGTGTATGCCCTTTTTTTTTCTTATAATTTGACTTCATTTTAGAAAAAGTAAGTACCTTTTTCAAATTTTTATTTTGAGTCTTCTTTACACATAGAAAATAATAATTAACAACTTATCATTCCAATTTATATTTGTTTTGCACTTAGAAATTTTACACCATGTGCTGGTTCATAATTTTTTTTTTTTTTAGATATAGAATTAAAATATTCATCTTTGAGAAGTGATGAAATATATCCTTCGATCTCCACTGCTTGTTTATATCCACTGTTTTGAAGAATAAAATTGAAAGCATCACACTATAATTTTCAATTTCAAATAATAAGCTGTTTCCAAGAACTGTTTCCTCCAAATATTTTCATTTTTTAATTCCTTTTATTGGAATTGTTCAAAAAATGTGTAAGTATCCTCTGTATAATAAATATTGAAGCCACATGCACTACATTGTGAAACTTATTTTAAATAATTAAGCTAACTTCAGTATTAGAGATGAAAATGTATAAATAATGATGGATATTTTTTTTCACTCAAAGATAGCAGCTGATTTAAGAAAGAAATGAAATACGTTGCAAGAAAATTAAAGGACTTTATTTGCTCAATGCACTTGTATAATAAAACAACAGCAAAAATTTAGATTTTTGCTATCCATGCATCTTATAATTCAAACATATTAATCATATTAAAACTTTTTAAAAATGGTTAGACTAAAAAACACAAAATAAATTAAGTGCAATAATAAACTTAAAATTTCATCAAATGATCATACTCAAAATTAGACAGTAATTTTTAATTTTTTTTTTTTTTTTTTAAATTTGAAAAAAGTGAGAATTTTAAAATTGCATGTATAAATTTTTGCAATCCTTAAAATAAAAATATACACAAAATATACAATCAAAATATTTACAAATGGAATGTAATACAAAATTTATACATGTTTTTGAAAATGACTGATGAATTTTAGGAGGTTAAAACATCGAAAACAAAATGAATTAACATCTTCAAATTTATTTCATCAGTAATTACAAAAGGAGTACAAAACATTATAACAACCTCATTAAAAAAAAAAAAAAAAAAAGTTTTCTTTTTTTAAAGATTTCAGTATAGTTTTTAAATTTCATAGATCGAAATAAACAATAACAGAAAAACCACAAGATCTTTATTTATATATAAGTAGTTATAGTAACAATATATTTTTTTAATATAGAAACCTAAATGTAAAAAATTTAAACTTTGCAGTAATGGCTTTAAAAACCTACATGCAAACATGAAATAATTTTTTGTATCAAATACATTTATTATAAATGTATTACATATTTGTAAATAAATCTGCATATGTATTTTCAATTAATTTTATGAAAAGATTTGAAAATCTAGAAAAGTTTCAGAATTCTATACTCTATATACATATTTGTGAATTGAACATTATAAAAATTTGTTTTTTGAAAAATATTAACTTAATACTTTTTTTTGACAATTTATCTACATAATTTGTCAAATTGCATAATATCACTGTGTGTTTTGATCGTAATTTTAAACTAAGATTAAGTAGGAGCTTCAGGCTTTTGCAGATCCTTGTCCAACTGATGATTGAGCAGCATTTTGACTTTCGCTTGGTTTCTTTTCATGTTGAGGAACCTATCAAAAAGAATAGAGTAATTATAAAACATTTTCTCATAACTTTAAATAAAAATAAAAAACCCTGTTCTTGAATATATTTTACTATATACCTCATTGATAGAATTTGAAGCTTTTTGTTCATTTTTTACATTTGCCTGATTAACTTGTTGGCCAGCCATTTGTTCAGCAGGTAAAGCTGCAAACTGTTGAGGAGCTTTGGGCTGTGCATCACTTCCAACATGTTGTGGTGTTTGTGGAACTTGTTGAGGATGACCTTGAACATGTTGAGGATTACCTTGCTGGAACTGTTGAGGGTTTCCTTGAACTTGCTGAGGATGAACTTGTTGGAACTGCTGAGAATTTCCTTGAACTTGTTGAGGATGACCTTGTTGAGGATAACCCTGCTGAGGGTGACCTTGAGGGATAACCCATGAGGATGACTCTTGTTGAGTGGATAACTGCTGAGATGACCCTCAAGAGAACCCTGCTGAGGATGACCCTGTTGAGGATAACCTTGTTGAGGATAACCCTGTTGAGGATGCTGAGGGTAACCCTGTTGAGGATGCTGAGGATAACCCTGTGCTGCAGCATGTTGTGGCATACCTTGATAATTGATTTGTGGAGGTACTCCATGTTGTTGACCATCTCCCACATCATAATACATTCTTTGATCTCCATAATATGGATTTTGTTGGTATTGCTGGGGGAGGGGGAAATATATTTTTACATTTTGTAATTCAAATTAAAGTTTCAGAATAGAAAAAAACAAACAAACCAAGATTTGTTTATAGTATACCATTTGTCTTTGTCGCATATATTCTTGAAGCTCTGCATCAGAGTACACCTGTTGTTCATCTAATCCCTATTGAGAAAAATAACAATTTAATACAAATAAATATTTTTTCAAAAAGATAAAAGTAAACATGTAAATTATATCAAATTACTTTATATAAGTTTAAAATGCTGAATTAATTTTCAAAATCAAAATATCTTTTCATTTTACAAGATGTTGAACCAAAAGATAATTTAATCATATTGAACACATACTTTTCTTTTCACTAGCACATTTCTTTGATCAATACTAACACAGGAAATGAGAAAATGAAAAATTTTACAAGAACTTGAGAGCATGTGTTGGGGAAGGAGTGTGTGAATAGACTTTGGAATGACATTTGTTATTTCTGCTATAAATTAATCAAAATTGATTGAAATATTCTCAACATAAGCATAAACACTGAATTTCAAATGAATATTTCAGTTCCAAAACTTTCTAGTTTTGAATAAGAACATAGCTTAATTGATACAAGATTAAGGAAATATAATTAAAATAGATTTTTAAGTGCAAAAATTCTAAGATTTAACCTTACATATAATAAAACTATAGAAGATAAAATAATATTTCAAAGAAATAGAGTTTTTTATGCAGGAAATATTCAAACCCCAATAAAATATGTTTGTGGTAATTATCATTACAATTCCTGGAATTCACTCATTAAACTCATATAATTTTGTATATTCCTTACTTTAAACCAAGATTTAATCAAAATGCTCACAATCAATATTTTCAGAATACTGACTGAATTATAATTACAAGCACTTATATATTGTGCATATTTAAGAATGACCATAACATCAATTTTTCAAACCTGAAAATTTCATATGTATATATATATATATATAACACATCAATCAATAACTCCCGAGACTAACCCAGAGATGGCGCTCGTAGTAAACCAGTAACCAGGTCTTTCTAGAGTACTAACCTTTGCTTGAAACGTGTCAAAATTTTAAGTCGATCGGACCAGAAACAGCTGAGTTATCGAGGTTGGAGTAAAGTCGTTTTGTAGTTTGTTTAAAAAATGGAAAAAACCGAGTTTCGTGTTCTGATAAAACATTGTTTTTAATGGGTAAAAACACCGTGCAAGCGAAACAATGGATTGAAAAATGTTACCCGGACTCTTGTCCATCAAAATCAACGATTTGTCGGTGGTTTGCCGAGTTTAAACGTGGTCATACCGACACAAATGACGCGGAACGCTCGGGTAGACCTGTGGAAGCCGTTACACCGGAAAATGTGAGTGAAGTGACAAAAATTATAATGAAAGATCGTAAAGTGAAGCTCCGTGAGATTGCTGAGATGACACAGATATCATATGGAAGTGTATTTACTGAAAAAGGTTTTTTGAAGTGAAGTGAAAAAGGTTTTTTCCAAGTGGGTGCCGCGATTGCTTTCGATGGAACAAAAACAGCAACGAGTCGATGATTCAGAAAGCTGTTTATCACTATTTACTCGCAACAAAAAAGATTTCTTGCGGGGGAAAAAAAAAAAAAAAAAGATTTGGAAAATCGTTGGAACGATTGTATCACCCTAAAAAGTGATTAACAAAAGGTGTTATGTTGATGAATAAAAAAAATTTTTGCAAAAAAAATGTTGTTTTCAATGTTAGTCTCGAAAGTTATTGATTGATGTGTTATATATATATACAGAGAGAGAGAGAAATTTTAATCAAAAATAAATTGTAATTGATACTTATTACAAGTTTATTAAAAAAAATTTATTTGACTGCAAAACTTATAGATAAAATTTGTAAATATATAAAGTATATCCCTTTTTTTAAAGATAAATGGAAATTGCAGTTTAAAATTAAACTTAGATACTTCTACAAATAAGATAAAAACTACAAAATTATATCAACAAATGAAAATATCATTCAGTATAAAAGGTATTCAATAAGAGAAACTTTTATATTGTGTGAAACAAAGTATATGAATATGCCAACATATATAGAAGGAATATACTTTCAGAATTGAAAAGAAAATTTATGTGAAACTTAAAATGAGGAAGCACAGTCTTGGGATTTTACAGAAATTTCAAATGAATTTCTAATTTGCTATTAATAGAATAATTTGGAATTTTACAATTTAGTAAAAAAATTTCATTTTTTTTTTTATCCACAAGGAAAAAAAAAAGATTTATGTCTAACATCAATAATTGGGGATATTTCAGAAAAAAATAATTTCTTATCCAGTAATATACATTCTATTAAATGTAATTAATCCATTATAGGCCAAAGGTACATATATGCAACTTATGAAACTAATTTTTTTTTTTCTTTTGAGTTCACAGGTAATATTTGGCACTTCTTGGTCTAGCAACAACACTGTTTATTTTATGAGTAGTTTTTTCTGACTTGTTATAAAAATTATATTTAATTAAAATTTTAATTTTAAATTGCTCAATTAGCTTTGGTTTTGTATTTTAAATGTATTTAATAAAAAAAAATGTGATAATAGCAAAGATTAATGATCTTGGCTAATAAAAAGGTTAAAGTTTGCCTTTCTCAAATTAAAATAATTTGTTTAAAAATATACATGTAATTTTTTTAAAATCCTATATTTCACATTTTCATTGTTTAATATCTAAAAATAACAATACATTTCTTTATAGACTATGAAAATGCAGAAAATAAAAACTGCAAATTTAACATTTAAAATACATAAACTATTGAGAAAGGATTTGTTATTATTTCAAGTAAAAATCAGTACAAATAGTTTCCTTCAAATAACTTCTTTTCTTTAAAGAAAATTTAATGCTTATAAAACAAAATACTTTTTTATTGTTGGATTATTTGAAATAAAGACGAAATCATAACAATAGAACAAAAAAGATTGATAAACACAGAGAAAATAAATATTTTATAATTAAAAAAAAATTTCATTTAATTTTTAACAATATTTTAATAATAATAAATTTCAATATATTGTTGAATTGTTCTTTCAGTTAAATGAAGAATACAATCTCTTTAATTTATAATATTTTTATGTCTTAAAAAACAGAAATGTTGCTGAAAATTGAACAGTAGATAATTTTTGCAAACCTACAAAATAACCAAATTTAGGTAAGAAAAAAAAAAGCTTAAAAATAACAGAAAAATAATTTTATTATAGGATCAATATACTTTAATAAGAAAGGAAACTTACTTTCCATCCTTCATCTTGTTGAAATTCTTGTTGTTGAGTCATTTTCAGAAATTCTTCAAGACTTATGAGACTGTCCTTATTCTTATCAGTCTAAGATTTAAAATAAAACAACTAAATGTTTTAGCAAATCAATGGTAAGACAGGAAGAATAACTGAAAATAGATTTAACATATTATATTTAGTATAATGAACATGTACTTCATTAAAGATGTGTTCTCTCATTCTGTGAAATTCTTCTTCCATTTCCACTGGGTCATCTTCTTCATTGTTTGGATTGTATAGTTTTCTGACCTGTAAATGGATGTAGAAAGAAAGCTATTTTAGAGAAATGGAGACATATAATTCTTTAAAATGCTTCAAGAATACAAGAATAATAACTTGATGCAAAGAATAAAAAATAAATATCTACTTCTGGTATAAGGATAGCTTCCACTTCTTCAACATCCAAATGACCATCTCCATTTATGTCTAAAATATTAAAGCATTTGATATAACTACACCTTTTATTTTGTTGATTTTAAAATGAATTTGTGTAATTAATATATACCTCTAATGCATCATTTATTAATTAACCAAATATATATTTTAGTTAGCTAAAAAAAAGTTCTAAAACACCCGAATTTATACTATTTTTCAGAAACTAACTTCTGAAAATATTGATATTCAATTGAATAAGGTAAATTCAAGACATATTTCTTAAAAATGTCACAAAGGAGATTTTTAAAAATGGCATGCAATGTAAGAAAATAAAATTTTTAATAATCTAGAACATAAAAATGACAATTTACCATGCATAGCAAAAAAAGTTTTGGGATTAAATTCTTCTCGGGGCATATGATCTTGATCTTCCCAAACTTGTTCTAATTGAGGTTTGCTACCCTAAAAATTAAAAAAGTTTTAGAACAGAGATAAGAGTAAAAACCTAAATTCTTTGGTGCATCTCTTAATAATGCAGCTTCATTTATTTTCTAATATCCATAAAATTCATGAATATTCAATAAATTAAGAGCTATAATTAAAAAAACAAAAGATTTTTAAGAACAGCCAAGAGTTTGAATTAAAATTTTATGTCAATTACAGCAAGAAACAACATACTGGATGATGCAAATTTGGATGGTCTTTGTGTTTTTGTATCATTTCTTGATGGTGTTTTTCAGCTTCTTTTCTGTCTTCTTCAGTCAAGTTTCTCAAGCTCTCTCGATATGTAGCTTCTTTTTCTAACTCATATTTTTTAAATTCTTCTCTTCTTTGCCTGTCTATTTCTTCTAAATCAGTAGTAGCCTTTAATAAAGAATAAATGTTAATGTATATATAAAAAAAAAGCATGTAAATAACAATATACATTTCAAGTTTTTTTATTAGCCTTTTTTTTTGAACGCAATATGTTCTATCCTTTTTAAAAGACATGTCTTATAAAAAGGAATGTAATGAAGAAGCAAGGCATACATTTTTTGGGAAAAAAGCAATTTGTATAGTTTTAAAAAAATACTGAATACAAAAGTTTTAATGGAAGAATAAACTGATGGTTAAAAAGATAATTTTTTTTCAACCCAGAATTATTTTTACGGCTTATGAGTAGTTAATGTTTGCAATTCAAAATTGCATGTTTCAGTGTTTATGATAAAAGATATATTGTCAAAGTGAATCACCTAATTTTTTTTATAGAAATAAAAAGCGATAATACTATATTTGATAAAATGCAGCCCTACTTCACTCGAAGTGATGGTTTAGTTAGGAATTATTGGTAAAACTATGAAAATCTGATTTTCCTTATAGCTTTGAGGAAAACATTTTGACAAGAGAAATTGATATTCTTTAAAATGTGATTTATTTGGCTCTGACATCCTTTTGTTAAAAAAAAAAAATAAGAGGTATTCAAGGCAAAAATATTTAACTTCAAAAGACACATGTGAAGGATTAATGTTATATGTTTAGTAATATTTAACTAAAAAATGTTAGAACAGTTTAAACTAAATAACTATGATAAAATTAACACAAAACATTTATACATAAAAATATTAGTAACATCAACTTGAAACATTCATGCTTATAACATGCAAAAATATGTACTAAGTATTCTTGTTTGAAGGTTATATTATACATATATTCACATACTAAAGTTATAATATGTGAAACAAAAGCATGGAGAATTTAAAATTTCTTAACTTTATCAATATTTAAATATTAAAAAAAAAAAAAAAAAAAAAAAGCAGAAAAATAATCAAAATGTATAAAATTACATACAGTTTGAATGAGCTTTTTCAAGTCTTCAATTTCAAATGTGTGTGGATTTTCAATGTCTAAATGCTTTGGGATCTTTACCCCTCCTTTACGATTTAAACCTAAATTAGAAACAAAGTATCATTCATTAAAAATTAATTTAAGAAAATATCTTTTTGTATAATGAATTTAAATTAACCAAGTCTTATAAATAAACCTTCATATTTTTTTCAAAATAAATTATAAATTAATTAAATTTAGGTGGAAAAAATAAAAAAGTAAAAACTTTAAAAAGAAATTAAGCTGATCTTTAAAAATTTATAATTTACATTTTTTTTCAATCAAAAGATAATAAACTTTAAAAAATTTTTATACCATGACAGGCAACATTATTTTTACATTGCAAACAGTGATTTTATTACAACATAATCAATGCTTATTTCAAATAATTAGAATATAATAAATAAAAGTACTGCATATATCATTGACATTCATAAAAATTGTACATAAATTTTAATTTTAAATATTCCAAAACCTTCATAATATTGTTACAAAGAAAATTCATTGCATTTACAAATTGCTATACTTTTAATATTTAAATACAAACATAAAAACATACAAATAAAAATTAAAAATAAGAAAATACTCAAACTTATGAAACAAAGGTTAATTAATAAACTGGATTGGGGTTGAATTGGTTAGTGTTTTACTACATAAAACTAAACTATACAGATAAAAGAACAAGGTGGTGTTAAAAACAATACAACACAAAAAAAAAAAAAATCCCTTTCCCAGCAATGTATGAGATGAAAAAGCACAGAAGATCAAATCTTAAATTATGATAAAAAAAATATAAGAAATTTAAGCAGTTTGAGACCATATTAATGATTATATGAAACAAAATTTTACTAAAATTATCAAAAGTTATAAACAAAATATATATGGACTTTCTACTTAAAGGACAATTTGTGAATAAAAATATTTTTGATCCAAAGTGATAATTTTCATGAATTAATCATTTTAATTAAATGCAAAATTAACATATCTTCTACAAATTATGTAATAGTAAGAATTGCCATATATTTCCACAGATAAGACAACTTTCAGATAAAATAAGGTATAAATTTTCATCACAGTTTTAGCATATCTCTGTCTTATAAGACAACCCTCAAACTGTTAACAGAATATGAAATCAGTTTAGATCAGCGATTAATGCCTGGAACAAATTTTATTTTCTTGTATCCGGCAGCACTGTCTACAGCAGTCAAAACTGAATCATGAACTCAATATGTACCTCTAACAAATCCTTTAAAAAGTGTGGGATTTCAAAAGCTATAGATGGCACTGAGGATAATTAGTTATGGAATATTAATGACATAGCGAAAATTGACTCGCTGGGTACAGAATAGAAACATATGACAAGCTTCTGAACAATGGAAGTCAGGATGTACTTGAGGAGCCGTTTCGTTTTATAACGGTTTTAACTTACATAATTTTAATATATATATATATATATATGAATCTCTCCTAGAGATGACCCTGGATTTTAGGGGGAGGTTCCTTTTTCCATGATTCAACTATTGTCTTACCTTAATGAAAAATATGATAAGTTTATTAATTCTGTAGATAGAAAACCTAAACTTAATTTTTATTTGTAAACCAACAAAGCCTCATTCAATGCTAATCTAAATGTGATCTCTTTAATTTTAAAAACATTAAATTTTATTCAGAATATTTTTGAAAAAAATCTGTTAATTTTAAAACTAATGTTTGATCCTTTTAAATGTAATTATTCCTTAAATAATCATTGCAGAGAAAATTACATAAGCAGATATATAAATATCAAAAAGCTACAAGCAAAGGCATAGATTTTTGTTAACAGAAAAGCTAAAAAAAGTTATAAGTACACACTTTTTAAAATATAAGCTATCATAATGAATGAGACAAGGTGAATGATGTTTAAAGTATTAAAATTTTATTCCTAACAATTAGGCTGCCTTTTCCCTTTTCTGAAAGATAAATGATTTTTTGAGGACACATAAATTTTCTAATACATTGTTTCAATCAATATGGAAAAAAAAAATCATTTCATTTAAATAATTTTAATGCAAAATCTTGGTACATTACAATATTTAGATTTCACGATATTAAAAAATATAATAATTGATATAGCATTATATATGTAAATTTAAGTCAATTTCTATTATGAATAATATTTGTGATTAAATAGACAAAAAAAAAGCTGTCTTTAACAATTTAAAGTGATTATTAATACTTGGAAGAAAACTGAAGTGCATTTAAAATATATTTATAACCTTTAGAAAAGAAAGATAATTGCATGCAACTTAAATAAAAATATGAAATTAAAAATAAGTTTTATACAAAAGTTCGTCACAGTGAAAGTTTGCAAATACAAATTATGATAAAATTAATAATAATATGTATAAACGTGAAATTGAGATGTAAAGAAAGGTTAAAATTCACCACTAATCTCATTTCTAAAAACAATATTTTAAGATCTGCTTATTATAAGCTGAAACATTGAAAGAATTTTGAAATTTTTTTTTGGTTAAAAACTTTTAATTTTCCCTAAGAAAAAAAAAGTGTTGAAAATACCTTCTTTATAGCTTACCCTAAGTAGGATGTAACATCAAAACATTTTGTGTAAAGGGGGGGGGGGGTAGCAGGGAATAACAGAGGGAAAAGCAAGAAAAGGGGGGAAAAAAAGAAAAAGCCAACCTAACCAGAAATCCCCATCACCAACACCACCTTCAAGACCACGTTTGTGGTCAGGAATAGTTCTCCAGCGCCGACCGTCAGGTGAGTTCAAGAGATGACCATCTTCGTCTCGGTACAGACCTAATTCAGTGCGCTCCATTTGTTCTTGAATGAGTTTACGCAGTCGATCCACTTCAATTCGCTTTAACTCATCTAATTTGGTACGGACATTGTGCTTTACGAATTCCAATTCTTTAGCAATGTGTCCACTCTAAAAAGAATTTTAAAAAAATTAAGATTGATATAATTATTAACAAATTACTTCAAAATAGTTGCATTGAATTTGAAAGTAAATTGTAATATATATATATAAATTTTCCCTATGAAATCAAACTTAATCTGAATGTAGTAACTAGTAACAAAGTCTCACCCATAACCAGATGTGATGAGATGTAATACATTGGGTTAGAACCTTCAAATATAGTTTACTGTAACACTAGTGGTCGATGGTATAGAATGTGGAAGTCATTTAGTTCCTTCGTATGGAACAATTCACAGATGATCCCAAATTTTAAAGGGACAATGCATTGCACATATCATTGAAAGAATGCACTGCACATATAATTTTAAGTTAACCTCATTAATTGTATTCAAAAGTTTCTAAGTTTAGAATTTATTAAAACACCAACTGCTTGCATGGATCTTTGTGTGGGAAGGATTGACATTGAAAATGGGACAATATCTTTTCGTAACTTTAAAAGAAATGTATCCAAATTGATGAATACCATGATTTGACTGAGATTTAGCCATAATAATCAGACATTTCAAGTGCCTATTCGATCCCAACAAGTATTTATTGTGATATATATAAAATGGATTATATTAAAAAAAAACTTATTTATATTAATATTTATTTGATAATAAAAATTTTAATTGAATATATATAATTTTTCTATACTTAATATGCAACAGAAAAAGAAAAGATGTACACATTATGAAAAACATAATGGGCCGAAAAAAGGAGTATAAAATTTACATTATAATCTTTCAAAGTTTTACTAATCAAGCATAAAGTTTATTTTTTTACAAACATGAAGAGGTGTAACATGTTTTTCCCTTTTAACCTTTAAGATTACTTTATTATATGATTTAAATTGAGAATTTCATCTTTTGACAGAACTGTGACTTGTGTAAATTAGCATTACAATATATAAGTGTAGCAAATAAGACACTATAAAAGAGAGAGAGAGAAATTGTATATATTAGAAATAACAGGAGTTACAGGAAGAAGCAAGACTGATGAGCACACATTATAGGTAATAAAGTGAACTTCTAAGAGTTCGTTCCTGATTTGGATATAGTAGAATTTTATTGGACTAGGAACCATTATTCACAACTTAGCAATTTGCCACTATTAAAATAAGTGGATTTCACAATCATGTTTGCTTTGAGGATGCAATTAAGTAATTTCACATTCGTAATACAATTTGATTTTTGACAATTTTAATCCTAGAATAAATTTAAATTATCTTAACTGTGTTTTAATTAATTTAATTTAATTTAAATTATCTATCTTATATAAATGTGGCACATCAAAAGAGGGAATAGAAAGCCACATCCAATAATATTCATGCAGAAAGAACATAAGATAATTTGAAGAAGTAATCAATAGAAGCTTTTAAAAATATTAAGTTTGGTCCATTTTTTGTAATATTACTTAAAAAAAAATTAAGTTAAAACCAACAATGTTACCTATATTAGCAAAAGAAAATCAACTGAACAAAAGGATAATTCAATTAATAAAGTTTATAACTATCAATGAATTCATAATCATATTTGAAATATTTAATTCCACAATTTATTAAGTAATACATATGAAAATAAAGCACAAATATACAGAGGCGAACAATCAATGAAATAAACTAACATTAATTGTTATAAATTTTAAATATTTTGTTGTGAAGTCATGTTCTATTAATGAATAAATTTATTGAAAGCATGAAAATGTACATAGAAAGGACTAAAAATTAAATTACTTTTATATCCATCCTAATAAATTACCTCTAAGGACCTTTTAATGTCTTACTTTTAAAGCTATTACAGCGGAGAAGATAAATCAAAATTGTCTTTTGTCAAAACATACAGATCCTGATTGGTTGAAAAACTACTACATGAAGTAGAGAGATGTAAACAACTTAGGACAGCTGCTTAAATACAAAGAAAGTTAACATATGCTATCTAATAAAAAAAAAAGTGACGTTTGAAAAATAATGGCTGATACATTGTAAAGCATATAAATGAGAAATAAAATACATAAGTCAACTTAAAAGATTGCTTTTATTTACTTAATAGAACATATATATAATAAAACTTTAACTCATTAATTATAATTAGCTTTTCCATGTTTTAAATAACAAAATGCCTCTCATAACATTTATGATCAAAATAGTTACACCAGGAAATTCTGTAACACATATTTCAAAATTGGGGGGGGGGGGGAAGCATTTCATCTTTAAAAATTTTCTTTAGTCATTTTTCTAATTTTTTCAAAGAAAGAAATGTCTGTTTTCAAAGAGAAACTTACATTTTCTATCTAAATTCTCCTTTAAATCTGAACTGATTTACATGTTTAAATAAACATTTAATCTTTTCAACATGAAATGCATCACTGTTTCATTCCTCTCATTAATTATTTCATTAGCATATTCTTTTTTCCCCAACAGATATAATATTTTTTATATATCGGCATTAAATTTTAAAATCCTATCGTGTATGCAAGAAACTCGTCTGTGATAAGAAAATGTTACTCAATCGAAAACCTACAAATTCTTAAAAATAGAAAGACAATTATTTCAACAGTAACTTGAGTACCAGTGTTTATTAACACCACACAAATGAAAATATAAAATGCATGATTAATTTGATTTATATTTCCCTATGCATGGTATTAATAAATAAACTGGTATTCGTATTACTATTCAAAATGATTTTTGGTTTGAAATAGACAAAGGAAAACATAAATTACATGATTTATGACAAAGTACAGAATTTTATTCAAACTGATTAAAAGAATATTTTTAATAAGATAAATATTTTCATATTAATAAAAAATTGGCATAATTTTGCAGTTGAAAATACTGTGACAATGATCAGAATACGTATGTGTTATAAAACAAAGCTTTCAAATAGATATTCATTTTCCTGCACTTTTCAAAAAATCACCAATTAAAAACATATCTCAAAAGCATCTCAAATCCTGCGGCGCCCCCCCCCCCCGAAAAAAAACCACACACATTAAATTATTGACAAAAAGTAAATAATAAGATTTAAATGAATAGATAAAAAAAAAGTACCTATTTATGATATTGAATAGATTGTAAATATATGTGCATATTATATACATCCAAATTTCTAAACAACTGATCACTTGACATGAAATGAATAATTTCTTATCCCAAGGAAATTTCAGTTTGCATAATTAAAAAAATAAAATAAATCAAAACAATTACCCTAATTTGTTCAGCACTAATGTTTTCTAACTTTTTAGCAAATTCTTTATCTTCTTCAAGTGCTTGCACAACTTGTTGCAAATACCTTCCATATTCTAATCCCTGGAATATAAAAACAAAGCACACATAATGCATTTTACTGTTACAGTACTTTATGACACAAATTCATTCTTGCTTGATAATATTCATTCATGTGTAAACAATTATATTACTAACCCAAGATTCTTCCAGTACAGTTAATAATCTGATACAAAATTCAATATAATTCTTATCCAATAATTACTTACTTAAACTATCACTGAAAAGAAAAAAAAATTATGAAAAAAAATTTCTATAACACACACTAAATATCTCAAAAATAAAACTACATTACTGTAGAATAAAAAAAACCACATCTATTGACTGATAATAACTGCAAGGGGGGGGGAACAGAAATACTTATACACAATATATTTGTAAAGATATATTATAATTTGTTAAAAATTTAATTCCAGCATAATATATTTTTAAAAATTTTAATACAACTTTTAAGAAAATGAATTTAACAATAGGATATTAAAACACACCTCCAAAAAGACATATTACATATAAGAAAATTTGTAGCAGTTTATAGAAAAAGCAGTTTTATACAAGATTATTTAAAACAAGTATTTATTTTTTATTTTTAAAATCGAAGTAGATAAGTTACACCTTTTTAAGTCAAATGATAGACAATTTTTAAGAAACCGAAGACAATAATTCCAAAATATGTTAGTGTTTTTAATCATTTTTTTATTCAAATCTTTCCCTGTTTTCTGCGATAGCTGGAAGTTAGATAAGAAAAATTTATCTTCCTTCAGAGGAGCTATTCAGAAAAAATATGACTTTATTTTATATAAGATGTAAAACATAACGTTACTATATGTTGTAAAACTTTCTCCAATTAATATTTTAACACAAACTTTGATTAATTATTTTATTCTTTATTCTCTATTATAATGTATGAATTAAAACTATTATAATGAAATACAAGAATTAACATATCTATAATTACATAATTAATAATTATCATTATAAATAATCATAATTAAATATTGTAATTTGTTTCATATAATTACTGTAATCTTACTTAATTCTCATTAAATAATGTTTAAATTTTCTATTTTCGTGATCAGAATTTCCTTTGTTTTGGTTTACTGTTCATTTTTAACATAATTTCTTGAATATCACTATTCAGGTGATTTATTTCATAACTCGCCACTTTCTTGCAGAAGTCACTGAGTGCTTAAATCAAAATTCAAAAAAATCTTGGAAAGTTGTAATCTGCTATTCATAGTATTTATACATTTTTAATAACTATTAAAACACTGAAAAATATGCTTCACTAAATGATTTGGATCTAAATTTCAATATAATATATTTGTTACTATAATATAATGAAATAAAATGAGGGGCAGAAATCAAAATTCTATAAAATATATGTTATTTTACAAGAGAATTCCACAAACTTAGTTTCATAAAAACATAAGAGAGAACTATATAACTAGACTAAATTTGCTGATGGTTTATTGTTCAATTTCATAAATGATATGAAATAAAAGCCTAAGAGTGGAAAACAGAATTGCAAAGAAAACACTATTTAGAATGACATTCACAGTATTTCAAATTATGCAAAAAAAAGATTATACAAAAAATTTTATTAAAAAAGTATTTCTATTTCAAATAACCTAAAATTTTATTTATATCAGAGATTTAATACCTCTTTACTTGTATTTTAATACAATGTTAAAATTCAATTCTGAAATGCAATCAGTATTTATTTATTTTTGATATGTAGTAATTGTATTACAGTTTCGATAATATACCAATGGAAAAACTTACAAAATCATCTAATTCTTCATTTTTATCTTTTTTTTCTTCATCTTTCTTCTTTTGGTCTACTGGTGGTGCAACAGTAACTTCCAAGGCCACCAGGACCAAGATCAAAATAAAAAATTTATTTGTCATCTGTAATAAAAAAGTTGTCATTCATACAAACTGAGTAAACAAAGAGTTAAAGAAATTGCTCCTTAATAAAAAAAAAAAAAAAAAAAAAAAAAAAGTAAATTAACTATAAAAATATTAATGAGCAAAAATGGACTGACAAATCCTATTTATGTATAACACAAAACATATCAATTTGAAATTACATTTTTCCACATTAATCACACTACATATGGCTAAATAACGTATGATCAAAGAAATTAAGAATTAGAATGGGTATGCATCTGAAAAAAAAAAAACCTCAAAAATCCAACGAACATAGAGACAAATCAGAAGTAAGAATAAAACAACCAATAACCGAAAAATTTAATCAATATTTAATTTGATTACTTTCGGCAGATATCCAATTTTAAAACTACGTA